>JAULAV010000069.1:54584-65490 GCA_030789695.1 Scilla litardierei | reverse complement strand
ATTAGGGCAAAGATGATTTTGGGGAAGATGAAGAGGCACCAAACCCTAGCTCCAAGATGTAGATCAGCGATGGAGAGCTATGAGGTTGTTGGTGACCTAGAATCAAGCACTTGGCTTGGAAGGCTCACAATCAATGAATCTCTCTTTTGAAATCAGAGTGAGGGAGAGATTCTTGAATGGAATGAATGAGCTTTGAATGAGATTGAATGCTTTCTCTTTGATCTCTAAACTTCTCTTAATATCAGCCTTGAGTGCAATGAATGCAGCACTCCAAGTATATATAGGTTAGAGGAGAGACAGAGAGAAAATCGTGGCAATAAATGCTCCAACGTCTCTATTCTGAACCAAACTAGTCGGTCAAAGATGGTTGACTGACCGACTAGTTCATCAACTAGTCGGTCGGTCAAACAGCATGAACCGACTAATGGTAGAACAGCCAAATGAATAAGTTCAGACTGAAGAGAACTAGTCGGTCCAAGAAGAGTTATTGACCGACTAGTTTCACAACTAGTCGGTCGGTGACTCAACTGAGACCGACTAAGAGATAAAAACCAATAATCTGAACAGAAGTTGAATTAGTCGGCCCAAGAACAAATGTTGACCGACTAGTTCATCAACTAGTCGGTCACCAAATGTACATAGACCGACTAACGACAAACAGTAACTAGGCATGTACAGTAGAAGCCCAACTAGTCGGTCCAAGAAGAAACACTGACCGACTAGTTAACAAACTAGTCGGTCGGTTAACCTACTTTGACCGACTAACTGTAAACAGTAAAGAGCTTGGAATTGACTGACGCAAACTAGTCGGTCCAAGAATCTTTTCCGACCGACTAGATCACCATCTAGTCGGTTGGTTCTTCTTCTTGAACCAACTAACATGCACAAGAAATCGCGAATCGAAGCGCGAAGCTTCGGTAAAGTTCGTATGGACTTCTACTAAGATCCTAGTTCTAAGATATGAGCGTTATGAAGATTTAAAGCGTAAGACCTACTCAAGGCTTAACATTCTACGAAAGAAGCTAGAAGACTATAAATAAAACTTGACGATACCGTCTTCAAAAGCTTCAATCGAATCTTCATGACTTCAATCAACGTCCTTGAGCTTCAACGAAGCTTCAAGCATTCGATCACGTGCTTTGAGAAGTCTTGAGACGTCGCTTTAGATGTTCATATGAATTTGGCGACGATCTCCATAACTGCGCTCATAAAGAGTTAGTTCACGATATATTTATGTGTGTTCATCATCCAAAACCAAATCCGGGCAATACACAACACACGGAGCATGTCCAACCCCAATGAGTAAGGAAGGCGGCCTCCTTGGGGAGAGGTATGAATACATAGTTCTCATTCCAGCCCTTAACAGATCTAGGAAACCCCAACACAAGATTCCTTTTTCTCTTGGTGGTGATATAAGACCACACGGCGGATTTATGAAGCTTTAAATGGAAGAAATGACAGAAAAGTGGTAAGGTCGGCTCTACTCCATTAAGTAAACATAACACTAAGAAACCAACCAAAGCCCCAACAGAGTTAGGAGTAAGTTCGCAGATAGAAAGCTCAAGAAAAGCCAGGACACGAAGAATGAATGGATGAAGGGGAAAAACGAACCACATGCGAAAAGATCTTTATGTATACCCCAACTTTGTGCATGTCAGGGAAACCGATTCTCTCATTATGATGAGGGATCATGACCCCAAAAGAAATTCAGATGTACTTGAACCGGATCGAATGGATTGAAGAAGCAGGAGCCACGGAAACCAAGTTCCTAGTCTTATCAGGCACCAAGAGCAGTTCCTTCCCAGCTCGTAAGATCAGAACATTGGGACAGTGAGCCTCGAGGGCTAAATCTTTCCTTTCACCAAGGGCACGCTTAGAACTTGAAGATTGAGTTATGTCTGGCACATCAACAGAACATAGAGGCTCCTCGGACCCAGATTCGTATTATCGAGGGAACCGACGACAAGGTTGTCAAGCTGTTCCAGCTCAGCTCGATTCATTTTGTCCATCAATCTGCGTATCTCAGAATCTGAGGAACAAGAAGATGAAGAATGCATAGAAGGAAAAGCTACCTTGCACCAACAATGGTTGACTCAAATAAATGGAAGGAAGACGGCAGTGGGAAGGAGCATAATCCCTTTAGGAAGCAAAGGAAGAGTTTTCTTCCGTCATCTATTACTATTTACACAAATATGCACTTCTTTTGAGTTGCGTTCGGTCGTCCGATCTTGGACGTGTGTCGACATCTCCAAATGGAATCCCTCTGAATTCTGTGCTCAATTGGCGGAAGAATTTTAGAGTTCTTCGCCTCGACGGCTTACATTAAATGCGTCGTCTCAACTACCGCTCTCGTCTATATATATCACATCATCTGACCTCACATATCAGTTGATTAAGCTCGGGAGATCGGGCCATTGTTACTACATTAGGCCATCCCAGACTTAATTCTCTATTTAACTAAAGACCAAGAGCCCAAAAAAGCCAATGTCTTCAACCTAACAGTCCTGTGACCCTCAGGTGAGGCTGATGCTTACACCATTTGATGTGCCAGCCAATCTAACAGTTAAGATCCTCCATCAATGCCGACCGTAACGCTCCTCATCAATGAGAGTATCCATGACTAGCCGTTTGGCTCGCCATCAAGAGCGACAGCTTGGGGCAAATGCAGTAAAGTGTCTTCAATGCTTGAACGTTATTTCGAAATGACGTCCGAAGAACTACCCCTCGAACAATGAGAGACGGGACGGACCTTTAACATTCTAAACTCATATATTCTAATACTTTACATTTGATCCACTTACTTTAAATTTCCTCTAGAGCTTGGCCTGAGAACTAGCGGACGACCTCCTAACAGGTCAAACATAGTTCTACCGAGCCCTTTTGAGTTAGTGACAGTTCTACCGAGCCCTTTTGAGTTAGTCACTAACTTAAGCATTGGATGTGATTTGGTCAGACCCCAGGTTTGATCCACTGACGAGTTTCTTGTGTTGCAGATAGCTGGAGAGATAGCTCAAACCCGACCTCTATAGCTCGGCCTGGAGTCCCTTCAGCCCGAGGTAACTTGTCCAACATCCAGAAAGCTGTCTACATCCTCCACATCAGCAGCTTCATCCGGAATATCCTTCAATAAGTGGTGAGAAAACACACCGAAACACAGTGTTTACACTGGAAGTTAAGCAAAATTGACTAAATGTGGCGTGTTAGGTATGATACAGTAGGTGCAACCCAATTTTAAAGTTGTAAGTATGAACATTTCCCTCGGGGAAAATTTCACTAAAATATTCTAACATTTTATCATTATTCCACGTTAGTACCTTGTAACGAAGTTGGGCATGCTTCGTTTACTGAACTCCAACGTTGTGTACCAATTTTGAGAAGAAAACACAAAGAAGAAGAGATGAGCTATTTGCACCCCTAAATCAAGGGGTGTATATGGTTTTATGTGCCAAATACAACCAAAATGAGGAGAGAAAGGGGAGAGACAGATAAGGTGATAGATCCTCACTTTTCGACACGGAACTATAGATTGATTTAGGAGTGTATGTATCACATCTCACGAAGAATCTTATGCCAAGAAGAGGATCCTTGGTTCTTGTAACGTAACTTCAAATGAAGAGCTTTCATACGAGCGTAAACAAATTATATTTAAAGATTATTGTGGTTCGTAGAAGAGTGCAAAGGGCCCTCCCAATTACATTCCATTTAAACAAGGCTTATAGTGGTCACATGCGTGTGGCTCCGAATGACAACTACTTAACATATTGTTTCATATGCCTTTTGGGCTAACCTAGGAATATGCTGAACCATTAAAGGAACCGTCCTTTGCAACGTTATCCCATAGGCTTCCTCCATGTCTAGCTTCTCTACTCTCTGGCCCTCCGGTAAGGTCCAATCGAACGCATGAACGAGTGTCGCGGTCACAAATTGGCCCATACGCAAGCCCAAGTTCAGTCCAGCACAGATTCTTCTTCCAGCCCCGAACGGTATTACCTCGAAATCATTACCCATGATGTCGATGTGCTCGTACCCTCCGCCTTGAAGAAAACGGGCCGGACGAAACTCTAGCGGGTCGGCCCACACTGCTGGGTCACGGGCTATGGCCCAAACATTCACTAGGAGCATCGCGTGCCGAGGGATGTGATATCCGTTGGCCCAAAAAAATTTTTGGGGAAATAACGAGGCAACCACAATTTAATATGGAAAATAACATGGCACATATTAACTTACGGCTAAATATTTTTGGGGAGATAACCTTTTGGGAAATAACCTTTTGGGGAAATAACCTTCCGCGAATATTTTAGTTGTTTTAAATATGCTGAGTTCGAAGTTGTTGCCTAGATACTTCGCAGGCACGGTTCATATAAAAAATACAAAAATATTGTTAAATTTTTGCCCGAATCAAAGATTTCGCTGAGGAAAATCTTAAATATTCAGCGTAAAAATATTTGTCCTTATACTTTTATAATTATATTTTCTTATTTTCTGTAATCGGAACCCTGAATACCGATGACAGTCGTGAATTATCAGTTCGCATAATTATTTTTTGCCAAATTTGTTGTTCTGTGTGAAGGCGCTGGTGCCGAATTTATTGTTCCGTGTCGAATGCGCCTGCGCCGAATTTGTCGTTCTGCGTCGAATGCACACGTGCTGCTAAATATTTTTATGATAATTTGTTGTTCTTCTAAATTTTGGCTGTGGAAATAATTTTTGGAGAACAAAGATTTCGCGGAGCAAAATCTTAAATGAACCGCGCCCGCATGCACGAGTTATGACAAGTATGTACACACACCCCCCTCCCCCCACCCACCCACATATGTAAGGATAGCCTTATCCTTGCAATACTAACAACAACACACTAGAGGGAGGGTGAATAGTGTAATGGCAATATATTGTGCAATTAAAATTAAACTTGCAAATGCGGAATAATAAATGCAAGAGGAATTAATCACCACAATAAACACAAACGCAAACACACGATTTTACCCTGGTTTCCCAAAACTTGGTTACGTCCAGCCACACCAATATTCACTATATTTCCCACATAGAGAAGTGAATACAAATTCCACAAAGAGATACCTCACACAGAGGATTTTGTCCTACACAAGAATTGAACCAACCTACACAAGGGTTAACTCACACACAGAGAATTACTAACTCACACACAGAGAATTGGGGTTAGCTCTACACTAGGACACCAAATTCCCACAAAGAGAGTGACTCCCACAAAGAGAGTATCTAATTCCCACAAAGAGAATTAGGGTTTCAAAGAAACACACAGTAAAACAAATACTCTTACCTATGCCTTGAGATGCTTACTCATAGATGAATGTAAGGCAAGGAAGAGGATCTCCAAGTGATGAGATTAGCTTGAAAGCGCTTGGATGATTTCCCTTGAGCTTGACTTCAATGCATGAAGGAGAGAATGAGCTCTAAGAGGAAAATGAGAGAGTTGAGAGTGGCTTAATCAATCTCTAATGATTTTCAATAGATCCATGAAGTTCCAATGAACTCAGCCCTCTCACATATATAGGAACCCTATATCAACTCTCAAAACCTAAGGAAATAGCCAAAAATAAAAGGTTGTAATGGCTAGATTCTGGGCTGAAACGTCACTGACAGTCGACTGATGAACAAATGACAGTCGACTGTCCAACAGATAAATAATTCCCAACGGCTATAATCTGAGCCATGACAGTCGACTGTAGAAGACTACACAGTCGACTGTAAAACAGACAGTCGACTGTATATCCTTCATCAGGCGACTACTGCAGGGGATGGAATAAAACAGAGAGTTGCACTCTTTCTCCCAATATGCATACAGGCGACTGAAGAACAAATGACAGTCGACTGTAAACGAGACAGGCGACTGTTTATCCTTCATCAGTCGACTGCTGCAGGAGATGGAGAAAAACAGAGAGATGCAATTTTTGCACTTGCGCCTTTCAGACGACTGTTGACCATTTCACAGGCGACTGTAAATTGAACATCAGTCGACTGATGCGAAAAGCTCAAGTAGAGTCAATAAAAATGTTGACTTGAGCCGTGCATCACAGTCGACTGTAGAAGGCTCGACAGGCGACTAGAAATCACCCAGTCGACTGTAAAACCTTCATCAGGCAACTGTTGGAGAGCCAGAGACTCCAA
Organism: Scilla litardierei; assembly: GCA_030789695.1. Lineage (NCBI taxonomy): Eukaryota > Viridiplantae > Streptophyta > Magnoliopsida > Asparagales > Asparagaceae > Scilla > Scilla litardierei. The sequence continues at coordinate 59,346 of JAULAV010000069.1, read as the reverse complement.
ATGAGTCTTTGGACAAGATGAGCCTATTGGGTTGGATTCTATGATAATCCTAAGGCTCACTAAGATGGTTAAATGCATATGCATGAATAAGTAGATCATCTATCAAGGCATTACAATAAACCTAGACTCAAAAAGGCGAAAAGCAATAAATGAAATATTACATGGATTACATTGATTTACTTAGAGTCTATGGCTTCAATCTTGATGCCTTGAAGCTTCCCATCATCTCCAAGATTTGGCACCCCTTGAGTCCAAGCATTGGCCCTTCTCCACTTGATGTCCATCCTTACACCAAGTGTTTAGTCTCCAAAAATGATATTCTTGAAATGTAACTAAGAGACTAAAACAAGAGAGTCATAATGTTGTGATCATCATCAAAATAACATTGGTATGAAACACCAATACTCAACAACATAGACACAAACATATATATACACATACATTTATATGTATACATACACATATACTACACATATATGCACAACACTGGTGCATACAATTATCCAATACAAATCCAATACAAAGAGGCATACAATTATCACAACATATACACACTAATATCCAAATAATTCATACTCATCTAAATATACACACTGCCATACAAAACATTTATGAATGGAATATTGATGGTTTATCCGACAATCAGATCTTTACCAATGTGCATTGTATGCTGATGTATTCCACTGTTTGTTGTCAGAATAATAATTCTGAAAAAATCATTGCTCAGTTTATAACTTGTGCTTTTACTGACATTTTAAAGGGCTGTTGGGATAACTATCTCACATCTGAGTCCCATTCTGAAATATTAAATGCAATAAAACAAGAAAATGGTGCACAGAATGAAGATGTTGTCTATACATTGATATTGGCTATAACAAATCACTTCATCGGTGCTTTTACAGACCATGGTAAAAGAATTAGAACTTTGTAACAAAACTTGAGGTGTCACTCTTTAACCCTTTTTAGATGGTATAAAGATACATTCTTAAGTCATGTAATGAATCTTCGTGATGCTAATAGCACACATTGGAAGTCCAAATTTATAGATGGACTACCAAATTTATTTGCTGAAAGAGTTCATAATCAGCTCAAAGTTAAGAATGGAGGAATTATTCCTTATGAGATATTTACTTACGGAACTCTTATTGATGCATGTATTAAAGAAGGTTTAGATTTGTGTAATGATATGAAGCTAAGGAATCAACTGAAGTCTTATAGATTTACTGGTAAAAAAGAGCTTGGCAAATTCTGCCAACAATTTGCTTTTGACCAACCATATGCCACGTGATAAGGGAAAACGTGTCAAAGAGGATTATAAATCCAATAAGAAGAATAATATTTCTTCTAAGAAAAAGAAATTCTTTAAAGACAGAGATTCTCAAAGAGATTCTTCTAAAAGAAACACCAAACATCCAAAGAAAGGTGCTAGTAACATTAAATGTTACAAAATGCGGTCAGAAAGGTCACTATGCTTCTTCTTGTTATACTAAGAAGAAGATCAATGAAACAGAAGATGAAGGTCTTAAAAAGACTCTTCTTAAGATAATGATCCATAATGATACTAAGGGTCAGACGATGAAGATTATTCATCATCATCTTCTGATAATGATTGTCAATGTACAAGTAATACTTGTTAGACAAATGATAAAATGGCTTATTGGAAAGCTATTGTCGACATGAACGGTTTATCTATAAATGTCATCACTTCTAGTGAGGAGTTAATCTCCAAAATATTATCTGAAGATCTTCCTTTAAATTTGAAGAATAAACTTCTCGGTTTATGTACCAATCAGAATGATAAGAAGGATGAGCCAAAGATAGACAACGTTTATCGTATGTCTGAAGTTATGAAGAGAAGACAAGATAATACTTCTACAATGTTATCTCTCTCAGATCTCAATAAGGAGATGCAAATTTTGAAACAAGAAGTTATACTTCTTAAATAAATAGAATGCATACATTCTCTCCAGATTCGGTGAAGAGGACATTCCTCAACACAATCCATCAAGCATTTATAATGTCTAGACATCCCAAAAGGATGAATTTCTGAATCTGTTACAATAAGTCACATCTCAGAAATTGTATATCAATGTGACTTTGGTTATATCCAAACAAGTCTTTATTCCTGATCTTATAGCTCTGGTGATAGTGGTGAGATCTTAACTGCATTCGTGAAGGAATTGTACCTTCAAAATTCTTTGAGCCAATCATGCAATCTTTGATTGGTGCGGGTGGTAATCAACTTGATATAAGATTCGAGCTACTCGCAGCTCATATATGTATCCAAGATACATGTATTCCTATACCATGTGTTCTTGTGAAAACCCTTTCACAACACATTATTTTAGGAACACCTTTCTTGCATAATATTATGCCTATACAGAAAGTAGACACATATGGTATTCAAGCCACTTATAATGGCAAAGAAATACTATTTCAGTTCATAACTGATCCTCAGACTCATTTATTAAATGAAGTCGAGAATGTTCTTCTGAAAGAAAAACAGACTAGGGTTTATATGCACCAACACATGAGGAAATATATATACACTACAAGATGCTCTACACACATTCAAACTATAATACAATACGTATTATATATACATCATAGTATTTCACACTTAGGGGCGTTACATTTATCGTGGTCGTAGAAGAGTGTGAATGATCTACCAAGGACCCTTCCAACCATTTCATGTAAACAATGCTTATAGTGGTCACTTGCGTGTGGCTCCGAAGGACTACTACTTAACATATTGTTTCATAGGCCTTTTGGGCTAACCTAGGAAGAGGGTGAACCATTAAAGGAACCGCCCTTCGCAATGTTATCCCAAAGGCTTCTTCCATGTCCAGCTTCTCTGCTCTCTGGCCCTCTGGTAAGGCCCAATCGAACGCATGAACAATCGTCGCGGTCACAAATTGGACCGTACACAGGCCCAAGTTCAGTCCAGCACAGATTCTTCTTCCAGCTCCAAATGGTATTACTTCGAAATCATTACCCTTGATATTGATGTGTTCGTACCCTCCGCCTTGGAAAAAACGGGCCGGACAAAACACTAGCGGGTCGGCCCACACTGACGGATCGCGGGCAATGGCCCAAACATTCACTAGGAGCGTCGCATGCTGAGGGATGTGATATCCATTGACCTCACAGGCCTCGGTTGACATGCGAGGAAGAGAGAGCGGCGTTGCGGGGTGAAGGCGGAAGGTCTCTTTGACAACGGCCTGAAGAAAAGGGAGGTTGGGGAGGTCCGACTCGTGGACAAGACGGTCTCGGCCCACAACCGAGTCCAGCTCTACTTGGGCCCTTTTAAGGATCTCCGGTTGACGAATCATCTCCGACAAGGCCCATTCGACGGTGTTTGCGGATGTTTCCGTTCCGCCTACGAACAAGTTCTGCAAACTCCATTGTAGGTTGTAACATTTTGAGGCACAAAGATTTGATACAAAAAGAATCGGCTCGATCTTAGAGTAATATTTACGGAAAACATCAAAAATCCAAAATAATATTTTAAGAAAACCATTAGACAAGCGAAGAATTAGGGAGAGAGGTAAATAAGCTCTCACCAAGAGCAGAGCCTTGATATCAGTATCAGTAAGCTTGCCGACATCACCGTCCTCCACCTCCTCCAGCCTCAGGAGCACACTCAACAGATCACCTCCGTCCATCCCAACGGCCCGATGCTCCTCAATAACCTTGTCAAAAAACAAATCGAACCACCGGTGCAGCGCCTTCATCTTCCCGACGACTCTCTGCAGATCGAATGGCCTCAGGGCGGGCACGAAGTCGCCGACGTTGAAAACTCCGGCCAGCCTCATCAGCTCCGTCATCATGTCTTTGAACTCCGCGGCCTCTCTGTTCTCCTCCGCCTCTTCGCGGATCACTCGTCGGCCCAGCATCGCCTTCGACAGCGCGTTGGTGGTGCACACGGTGAGGGCCTGCCCCAGGTTAACGGGGCAACGGGCAAGCGAACGGCCGTAGAGTGCACGGGCTAAGAGGGAGACCTCTTGCGCCCGAACGGGACGGAGGTCGTTAAGCGCTTTTGAGGAGAAGAGGTGAAGTGCACATAGCTTTCTGAACATCCTCCATCTTGGGCCGTAAGGGGCAAACACCAGATCCTGACATATGTTACAAAAATATTGTAGCACCAAGTTAATCATATTCCCTAAATGCATCCTGGTTATATTGAATATTAAATTTCATGGTTTAATCTGCCATGATCCTATCACTTAAGTGAATAATTCTAGGCACTAAATTAATGGAGCTGCACCTGATAATTATAAGCAATGTGCTCGGCGCCGGAGGACGGAGGCCGGTTGCTGAATTTGGCATCGTGAACCCGAAGAAACTGCTCGGCAACAGCGGCAGAGGCGGCGACAACGACATCCACAGACCCCATGCGGAGGCGAAACAGCGGGCCGTATTTTTTAGAAAGATAGCAGAGGGTCTGGTGAGGCTTCGCCCCCAGCTGCGGGAGGTTGCCGAGAATCGGCCACCCCCTCGGGCCCGGCGGAAGCGGCGAGCTCTGCCCATTGCTGCCCCTTTTAGCAGAGAAGATTTTGTAGAGAAGGGAAGACAGAGCGAGGGAGAGAAGAACGAGGAAGAGAGGAGCCATTGCTCAGAATCTTGTGCAGTTTGTTGATGTTTTGATGGGAGTTGCATTGGTATATATATTACTTAGAAATATATATTTAATTAATTTATGTACGAACCGCATGGGGCATGGGGAGTGAACACGGGAGGAGATTAATGAAGGGAGCGGCGT
>JAULAV010000069.1:19065-54084 GCA_030789695.1 Scilla litardierei | reverse complement strand
AACTGCGTGGATGTTTATATAAGTTAAAATGTGTTTTTGGGATCTGCCAGTTTGATACCTTTAATTTCTTGCACTTTTATTTTCTTTTGAGAGAATTTGTAAGTGAGGATTTTATGTATATATGCCAAAGACCAGTGTACCAACATATGAAGACGGAGGTGAAATTTGCAAAAAATAGGGACCCCTTCTGGGTTTCCAACTTGTATTTTTCTTTTCTTTATGAACTGTATATAGGACTTTGGACTTTGTACGTTATTGGGTATCTGGCCGATGCCCACATTTTACTTATTTTATTCTTTATGCATGAATTTACATCTTAATTAATTCATGCTTGTTTTAAATTGCATAGATAAATGGCAGGCAAGCGTCGATTTCGAGGTCCTTGATGCTGCAGGAAAAAATTACCTGAGTTGGCGAGTGGACATGAAGTTCCACTTACGTTCGATGGCCCTCCTTGGCTCAATTTTGGCTCCTTCATCGGCCCCAGCAGCGGCCGATGCTTCTGCTAGTAAGGCCCCAGAAGCGGCCCAATCATCTAGCAGCCCTACCACTGTCTCCGATGTGGATAAGGCGAAAGCCATTATCTATATTATGAGACATATAGATCGGATCATAAAGGCCGAATACCTGATGGTAGAGGACCCAATTGAGTTGTGGACAACGCTGGAGGCACGGTATAAACATCAAATTTATGTAATATTACCACGTGCCAGTTATGAGTGGGAAAACCTCAGACTTTAGGACTATAAGTCCGTTGCTGAGTATAACTCTGCACTTCATAATATCAACTCACGTCTGAAGTTGTGCGGTGAAGAAGTGACTGAGCAACGCATATTGGAAAAGACATTTACCTCGTTTCACGAGAAAGATGCAATCCTCATGCAGCAGTATCGTGAACGCAACTTCACTAAATTCTCTGATTTGATCTCTTGCCTCCTTAGGGCAGAACAGAATAGAGATTTACTGCTTGCTACTCACAATTTACGCACTGCTGGTACTGCCCCTATCCCTGAAGCCCACCACGTTTCTCCCCAGAAGTGGAAAAACAAGAAGAAGGCTAAAAGAACAAAGGGAAAGCTGTAATGAAGCAAGCACGATGAGCAGCACCCCAGACCAACAACAACACCAAAGGAAAGAGAAACTTCACATGGAAGCGTAAGAACACTGATCAAGTGTCAATTCCTAAGAAGAACTGTAAGGATAAATGTCATAGATATGGCATGACTGGACATTGGTCCAGAAACTGCCGCACTCCTCGTCACCTCCAGGAACTATATCAGGCGAGCCAGAAGTCTCTGCCTGAAACAAACTTGGCGGCTTTTCAGCCACAAACGATTTTTACTGCAAAAGACTTCGAGAATGAAGACATGCTCGATTGAGCCCTATCTTCATCTATGCATTTAAACATTACATGTCGCTTCATCTTTAGTTTGCTTTCGTACGAACTTTTATTTTAAATGTCATTTTACATTTACTTAAATAAAATTTCGTTTTGCTTATATAGATGAAGTATGATTGCCTAGTGGACAGTGCCTCGACACACACAATCCTTTGCGAACTTTGCTATTTTAATAGCATAAATAAATATGACGGTCTTGTTATCACAATTTCAGGACTGTCCAAAATAATCGAAGGATCTGGTGAAGCAATAATATTGCTCCCAAATAACACAAGACTTCAAATAAAGAATGCATTATTCTCTCCTAAATCAAATAGGAATCTCATAAGTTTCAAGGACATTCGTTCAAACGGATATCACTTAGAAACCAGAGATGAAAATAAAGTTGAATATCTGTATGTAACTCGTCAAAAAGATGGCCAGAAGATCATCTGCAAACGATTCGATAGACTCCCATCGGGTCTCTACCATACACACATTCAACCAATAGAAGCCAATATGACTGAGCACCAGACGTGCCCATCATTGCCAGAATTCCAACTCTGGCACAACAGACTTGGTCACCCTGGATCAGCTATGATGCGACAACTGAATCCCGTGGACATAATTTGAAGAACCTGAAGATTCTTCATAAGGGTAAGTTTCTTTGTCTCCCTTGTTTCAAGGGAAAACTAATAACGAGACCCTTCCTCCTGAAAGTGGGATTAGAGTCTCCTGGCTTCCTTGAGAGAATTCATGGTGACATTGGCGGGCCTATTCACCCCGCAAGTGACCCATTTCGGTACTTCATGGTCTGATTGATGCATCCACAAAATGGTATTATATGTGCCTCTTGTCCACCCGCAACCTAGCTTTTCCAAAGCTATTGGCACAAATAATAAAGTTGTGGGCTCATTTCTCCGATAACCATATCAAGAAACTACGACTTGATAATGCGGGCGAATTCACTTCACAAGTCTTCGAAGACTATTGCCGGGCAACGGGTATTGAAGTTGAACATCCAGTAGCACATGTTCACACCCAGAACGGATTAGCAGAGTCTCTTATAAAGAGACTCCAATGGATTGCACGTCCATTGCTTATGCAATCCCAGTTGCCGGTGGATGCTTGGGGGCATGCTATTTTACATGCCACATCACTTATTAGAATAAGGCCCTCTGGAGGTCATACATTATCCCCGATGCAACTTGCATATGGCGCACCTCCTGATATCTCTCATTTGAGAGTGTTTGGTTGTGCGGTATATGTCCCAATAGCACCACCTCAGAGGACCAAAATGGGTCCTCACAGTCGTCTAGGTATCTATATTGGGTTTGATTCACCCTCTATTATCAGTTACCTTGAACCCCTCACAGGGGACACATTTAAGGCACGTCTTGCTGACTGTGAATTCGATAAGAAAACTTTTTCCTAAACTAGGCACACAGTCTAAGAAGCCTGAAGCTGCTGAGATCATTACTTGGGACCAGAAGTCTTTGTCCCTATATTATTCGCGTACTAATCTGTGTGAAGATGAGATCTCGAAGATCCTTCACATTCAGAATACAGTACATCTTTTACCGGATAAGTTCACGGACAACCAGAAGATTGTCCGTTCACACGTCCCTGCTGCTAACACGCCAGCTAGGATTGACATCCCTAAAGATGGATGCAATCCACCAGCAGCAGAATTGGCTGTACCTCAATTGAAAAGAGGATGCCCACCAGGTTCAAAAGATAAAGTTCCTCGAAAGAGGAAGATGCCTGGCGATAATAAGATTATCCCTCCACAGGATGCTGAGCTCAGACCAGCTACTTCTCCCCTCCTTATTTCCCCTGCAGAGGAAAAAATAGGAGAAACATCATTAAACTTTGTACGTACTGGAGAGGTACTGGACAGACATAGCACAGTCGTTGACAACGATTTTGCATTCGATATTGCCGTTCACGTCGTTGAATACGACGATGACGTCGAACCACGATCTATAGCAGAATGTAAACGCAGAGATGATTGGCCAAAGTGGGACGAGGCAATAAGAGTAGAGCTGGACTCACTCTTGAAACGCAAAGTCTTTGGACCAGTAGTCCAAACACCGGTAGGTGTTAAACCTGTGGGATATAAGTGGGTTTTCGTAAGAAAAAGAAATGAAGAAAATGTGATCGTTCACTACAAGGCACACCTTGTAGCCCATGGTTTTTCCCAAAGACCGGGGATTGATTATGATGATACATATTCCCCGGTCATAGATGAGAACACATTCAGATTTTTGATAAGCCTAACTTCTCTGGAAAGCCTAGAAATGCAGCTCATGGACGTTGTGACTGCATATATATATGGCGATATAGATAAAAGATCTATATGATGTAGTGACCCTGTGCTATGAGGAACAAACACTAGAGGGGGGTGAATAGTGTTTTATTGAATTATAAGGAATTTATGCCAAATAAAACCCTAATTAACCAACAAATGCGGAATGTAAGAAATGATCAACAATGCAAAGAACAATACAATGCTAACATGCAATCTACCCTGGTTCGGTGCCACCCAAGTCTCCCCGACTTGTTCCCGGTGCCCTAATCCAGCAACACCCGGATCCCCTCCGGATACTCTGCAAACCGCTAGAGATTTCCTTTAGCCCACTTGCGGAAACTCCACAAGTGCAATCGACCTACAATCGATGTCCATGTATCCCACAACCCGGGAACACGCAAAAACCTTAATCCCACAACCTGGGACTAAGCACACTCTCACAAACCGAGAGCAAAACTGAAATCTTGACTCCCACAACTTGGGATCAAGCCAATCCTCTCACCACTGTGAGTATACAACAAATATGAAGTATAAAGAATGAAATATAAAACTTCTTACCACAAAATCCTATGCCTTGAGAAATACTTACCAAAATAGGGCAAGAATGGATTTTGAGGAAGATGATATCACCAAACCCTAGCTCCACCAAGATGAGCAACAATAGATGGCTAGGGAGAAGTTGGTGACTTGGATTCAAGCTCTTAGCTTGAGTAGCTCACAAAGAATGAGAATCTCTCTTGAGGAATTAGGGCTCAAAGAGTAAGGGGGAGATTCTTGTGAGATGAGAGAGCTTAGAAATGGAGTTGAATGGATCTTCTCTTGGATGTGAAAATGTCTCTAATATCAGCCCTGGATTATAGGTTTGAAGCACTCAAACTTATATAGAGAAGAGAGAAAACGGTCACAAAAATCGTGGCAATAAATGCCCCAACGGCTCTATTTTTGAAGCACTTAATCGGTCTAAGAAGGATCACTGACCGATTAGTTTTGCAACTAGTCGGTCGGTGAACTTTCTTGGACCGACTAGAATGAAGACAGCAAAGACAGTGAAATGATGAAGAAGAAGAACTAGTCGGTCTAAGAAGAAACATCAACCGACTCGATTTTTAACTCATCCGCACCGATTAGAATTCATTCTAATCGGTGTGCGATATTTCTTAAACCCTAAAACCCCGCGTCTCCTCAGCTCTCTCCGCCGTTTCCGGCCGCCGACAGTCGCCGCCGGCCATCTCCCCTCCTCCTAGGGTATATCTCCTCTCTCCCTCTCATTGTTTTGGGTTCAATCGTGTTCATTTTCCGCTAAATCTCGTTCGTACTAGGGTTTCTATCTAGCTCTATTTCGATCGATTGAGTGTTGTCTCGTCTCACTATCATGGCGAAGACACGCATCCCTGTCTGTCCTACCACTCCATCTCCCATGACCGTCGAGCCATCAACCGACCCTAATCCTCAACCCAAACGTCGTGCCAAAACCACTCGTACGCCTACCTCTCCATCCTCTTCCTCGCCTCCTCTCAAGAAGAAGAGGACTGCCGCTTTCAAGCCAAAACCCACATCTCAACCCAAGTCCCGGACCAAGGCCAAAGAAAAGATTTTGACTCCTGGACCCTTCCGTGCTCCCACACCTCTCTCTGACTCAGACGATGACTATATCCCGGAGAGTGGGCCTACCGAGAAGGCTCCTCCTCCTCCTCCTCGTTCTTCCTCTCGTCCGTCTAAGGGGAAGGCTCCCATGCCTTCGGGTGGGGTCGATATCTCGTTGTGTCGCGATGACCCGATGTGTCTTGCGGCATACAATCGTATTGAGCACTGCCCGTTGATCCTCGAGCACTTTGTCCAGTTTTCTGATTTTCCTATGCTCGCCGATCTCCTGTCGTATAGCGGCCTACTAGATTATCTTCCCCATGATCCCAAGGCGAATCCTCATCCCTATCCTAGACTCGTCAAACTCTTCTATGCTAATCGAGTTCGGGGTGAGTATGATGACACCCACTGCATTGAGACCATTGTCTTAGGGACACATATTGTCCTCATGGCAGAGATCCTAGGGCAATTGATTGGTGTCTCCTCCTCTGGCATGCTCCCCTTAGATATCTCTGTGGATAATATCCACGAGCTTGACCAGTCCATGCTTGCTGAGATGTTCCACGTTATTCCTCCCGCCATGATTAGCGTTCCATCGAAATCCTTCAAGCCGAATGCGTGGGTCCTGAATCTCATTCTGAAGTCGTGTCTTCTACCGAAGTACGGCTCCTCTAGCTTGCCATCTCAGCCATTCCTGAAGCTTATCTACGCTCTTTTTATGGGGAGCGAGATAAATTGGGCCCGCATCATCTTGGACAAGATGGATTCCTTTGAGTGCATAAGGAAGTCCACCAAGTCAGCTCTTATTCCATATCCTTGCCTGTTGACTCTAGTATTTCGTCACTTTGGCGTTCCTCTCCCTCCTGATGATCAGCGTCTGTTAGGTCCTCCCATGAATGCGACTGCCGTCAAGAAGTCTCTTGTGGCCTTGCGTCACGTTCAGAGTACTACCCCTTCTGCTCCTCCTCTGCCTTCTCACCCTGACTCTTCAGCTTCTCAGAGCTGTCAGGAGGCTCGTATTGCTCGATGTGAGGAGATGCTTGCACGCATCTGTTATCACTTGGGCATTGAGGTTCCTCGTACAGTTTCTGACGAGGAGGCCATGGATGATGCTGATCTTGAGGAGCTTGTTGCTTCTCCTGTTCGTGCCCCAGCGGGTACGTCCACTGCTGCTTCGTCTGCTCGTGCTCCCGAGAGCACTCCTTCTACCACCATTCCTTCGATGGACACTCCAGTCGTTCCCGAGACTTCTACTACCCCTTCTGCACAGCCTGTTGCTGCTGCTGATCCTGCCTCCGCCTCATGAGCTTGTGTTGGAGGACTCTCCCATGTGCACTTGGATGATCTATTTTGTCGTGAGAGAGTGGGGTAGGATAGTTGGGTGGTTATGTATTTTTGATGTAGTTTTGGATGTTTTGGTGATACATTTTGATGTATGTTCGTTTTGATGTCTGTTGAGACATGTGTTGTATGTTGTGCACCGATCTGATGATCGTTTATATTTGTATTGGCGGATGTATACCGTTTGATGTATCCTGTTATATATATATATATATATATATATATATACATCGTATTGCCATTTACTTCAGTGTGCACATTATATTTCTTTTTGTCTCTGATGTTGATTTCGTCGCTCGACGATTATATTGATTAAATAGAATTGTTTCTATGAGAACATAGAATTGTTTTCCATGCACTAAATTCACTAAGAATGTTGATATTGGAGAGTATGTTCCATAACTCAATACGTGAAATTGATTTGAGTTTTGATGATTTCATTTTTCGATTTTTGACTATGGTCTCGTTGGCACGCTTTGATTTTCTTCGTTATTTTACATTGGTGTCAATTGGACTGTGGTCGTATTCTTCGACTCTCGTGCTTTTATTTTAGCCATTGTTGTTGTCGTTGATCTCCTCCCGCTCTTTTTGCTAATGCCAAAGGGGGGAGAGAATTAATAATGACGATGTGCTAAATGTTAATTTAAAGCAATTTACCGTGAATCTAATTTGATATGTTAGATTCAGGGGGAGTTAAGATATAAAAATGGGTTTAGATCCTAAATTTTAATAATTGGGTTCATATTTTATACTTTCCTCGTCTGCTTGATGCGTATGATTATTATTTAATACGGAATTAACGTGTCATCAATGCAGGGGGGAGTAAGTATTTCATTTGACTCATTATTATTGATTATTATTTATGTTGGTTTGTCATCACCAAAAAGGGGGAGAATGTTGAGTATTGATTCCCCAGATTTGGTTTTGATGATGAACAAACATAAATATCGTGAACTAACTCTTTGTGAGCGCAGTTATGGAGATCGTCGCCAAAATTCTACGTACATCAAAAGTGATGTCTCAAGACTTCTCAAAGCGGGTGATCGTGTGCCTGAAGCTTCGTTGAAGCTCTAGGAGCATTATTGAAGTCAAGAGATTCGGATTGAAGCTTTGAAGACGGTTCGTCTAGTTTATTTTATAGCCTTCTAGCTTCTTTTCGTAGAATGTTAAGCCTTGAGTCGGACTTACATTATAACCTTCATAACGCTCATATCTTAGAGCTAGGATTATCTTAGAAGCCCATAGAAACTTTCCCGAAGCTTTACGATTCATTTCGCGGCTTCTTGTGCATCTTAGTTGGTTCAAGAAGAAGAACCAACCGACTAGATTGTCATCTAGTCGGTTAAGAATCCTTCTTGAACCGACTAGATTTCCTTGCTCAATTCAGCCTAGCCACTGTTGACTAATTAGTCGGTCCAAGAAGGTTCACCGACCGACTAGTTGTCAAACTAGTCGGTTGGGAATCCTTCTTAGACCGACTAGTTATACTTTCATTTCTTCAGCCTAGCTTCTGTTGACTAGTTAGTCGGTACAAGAACATCCATCGACTGACTAGTTGTGAAACTAGTCGGTTGGAATTTGTTCTTAGACCGACTAGTTCTCCTAGTGATCAGCCTATTGAATATCATCTCTTAGTCGGTCAAAGAACACTCACCGACCGACTAGTTGTCAAACTAGTCGGTTGGCAAGTCTTCTTAGACCGACTAGTTCTATCTCCTGAATTCTCTATCTTGGCTGTCAACCTTCTAGTCGGTCCAAGAAGAATCACCGACCGACTAGTTGCAAAACTAATCGGTCATTGATCCTTCTTAGACCGATTAGACTGCTTCAGAAATAGATCCGTCGGGCATTTAATGCCACGATTTTGCTTCTCTCTTCTCTCTATCCTATATATACTTGAAGTGCTTCTAACCTAGCATTCAATGCTGCCATTATTGAGTTTTAGAGAATCAAAGAGACAGCATTCAATTCTCATTTCCAAGCTCTCTCTTCTCACAAAGAATCTCTCCAAACTCCCTGAGCCCTAATTTCCTCAAGAGAGATTCTCTTCATTGTGAGCCACTCAAGCCAAGAGCTTGATTCAAAGTCACCAACTCCATCCTACCCTTCGATCGCTGTTCATCTTGGTGGAGCTAGGGTTTGGTGACATTCTCTCCTTCAAAATCTTCATTGCCCTAAAATCAGTAAGTTTACTCAAGGCATAGGATTTTGTTGGTAAGTGTTTTATTGTTTCATTTACTTTGCTATTAAGTTTTTCTCTCGGTTGTGAGAGAAGATCGTGATCCCGGGTTGTGGGAGTCACGTTTTCATTTGTGTATGATTTGATCTTGTAGAGGTTTTCTACAAGAATTTCATAGTGCAAAACTTGGGTTAGAGGATTCTAACTCAAGTAGCCGGAGGGGATCCGGGTGTCTAGGATGTAGGATCGCCGGTAACAATTCGGGGAGACTTGGGTGGATCCGAACCCGTTACATCGCTTGTTTGCATTGTCTTTCTTTGTTGTCATATTTTCATTCCGCATTGTTGGTTGTGTTTGCACAATAATTAGGAATTATACTCTTGATTATTTTAAAGTACTATTCACCCCCCCTCTAGTACTTGTGCAGTATCTATCATGGCATTACATATGAGACTTCCTGATTGGTTTAATCTACCGCCAGAGATGAAAGAGATACCTCGGGACGTTTTCTCTGTAAGGCTGCATAGATCATTATATGGTCTAAAGCAATCGGGCAAAATGTGGTATAACAGACTTAGTGATTTCATTGCACAGCAAGGATTCACAAATAATGAAGTCTGTCGTGTATCTTTATCAAAAGAACGGGAACATGATTTGTCATCATAGCAGTATATGTTGATGACTTAAATCTCATAGGATCTCCTGTAGAGATCAATGAGATATCTGAAAGCCTAAAGCATACTTTTGAAATGAAAGACCTAGGCAAAACAAAGTATTGTCTTGGCTTACAGATTAAACACCTACGAGGTGGAATCCTATTACACCAATCAAATTATACAAAGAAACTTCTGCATAAGTTTCATATGGATAAATGTCATCCTTTAAGTACTTCTATGGTCGTAAGATCACTAGATGTACATAAGGACCCCTTTCGGCCACTGGAAGAGTGGGAGGAGATACTGGGTCCTGAAATACCCTAACTCAGTGTCATTGGAGCACTTCTATATCTGGCTAACTGTACGCGTCCCGATATAGCGTTTGTAGTTAATCTGCTAGCCAGACACAGTGCATCGCCTACAAAGCACCACTAGAACGGAGTAAAGCATCTTCTGCGATACCTCCAGGATTGAATAGATCTGGGACTTTACTACCAGAGAGGTGTCTCCCCCAATTACTTGATTATGCCGATGCAGGTTATCTTTCAGATCTGCACACGGTAAAATCACAGACAGGCTTTGTGTTTACCTACGGAGGTACTTCTATCTCCTGGAGATCGGTAAAGCAAACCACAACAGCTATGTCATCCAATCATTCAGAGCTCATTGCGATCCATGAAGCAAGCAGAGAGTGTTATTGGCTACGATCTGTCGTCCACCACATTCTTCACTCCACTGGCCTGAAGACTGGTGATTTGGAGCCTACTGTCCTGTTTGAAGACAACACCGCGTGCATTGCTCAACTTCAAAGGGGCTACATCAAGGGCGACAGGACGAAGCACATATCTCCCAAGTTTTTCTGGACACACGATCTAAAAGAGGACAAGCAGATTGAAGTTCAGCAGATCCAGTCCTGCAACAACTTAGCTGATGTTTTTACCAAATCTTTACCGAAATGTATTTTTGTAAAACTTGTAAAAGGAATCGATATGAGACAGCTGAAAGACCTACAAGCCTGAAGCTTGTACGGATGAGGGGGAGTAATTTGTGTGTTGCACTCTTTTCCCTTAAGCTGTTGGTTTTTCCCACTGGGTTTTCCACAGCTAAGGTTTTAACGAGGCAAACACGATTACTCAGGATCCAGAAGTATCCACCCCTTTAGCCTTATACACTAAGACCAAAGTAATAGATGGATAAGGGGGAGTGTTGTAAGTGGGGGAGGCTTTTGGCCTCCCCACCACTTATCCCTCCATTACTCCCCCACTCTTAGTGTAATGGAGACCTTTGGTATCTAGGTGTCTCTTGGTATACCCTATGAATTTTATAAATATTGAACCATGGCTATTTGCCATGGCTACTCTTCTCTCAAGATTTCTCAACAGTTGTAATTTAAAATTGAGGCAAACTTTGACTATTAGATTATACAAAACACCTTACCTTTGGACAAGCACCGTGGTTTTCATTCTGAGCCCAACTCCAAAATCTATTACAAGCAGAAAGTCGCACTTGATGCAGAAATCTCATCAAACTACAAATCTTAATAGCAAATGAAGGTTCTTTAATTACTACGATGCCAAACTGGCGACCCCTTACGTGGGCTTTAACAAATCATGCCACTAATCGGAATTAAACGACCATGGACTAATAAGCTTTATAGGCTAGCCTAGGGACTGGGTGAGCCATCAGTGGACTGGCCTTTTGCAAGGATATCCCAAAGGCCTTATCCATGTCCAGCAGTTTGGTCGTTTGGCCATCGGGCAAGGCCCAATCGAAAGCGTGGATCAGGGCCGCCACAGTCGACTGGACATCCCAAATGTCCATGCTCGTGCCTGCGCACAAGTGTCACCCAACCAAAAATCTTTCAAGAGGCCATGCCTCGAAACTAGGTCATATATCTAAGTGTCAATGTTTACGCATATGCTCGTACAATGGCCCGAAGTCAAAGGACCAGCTTGACTATCATCACTTGAGAGCTACCTTTGACAGTTTACTATCAATATAACAGCTCTTGTTGGGTCATTCACTGAACTCATTCTCTAATGAGCACCTGTGTCTCGTTTTCAATTTCGCTAAATCGAACAATCATGAGATCATTGCAATATAGAGCTCACGTGTGTCTCTGATGAAGACAAATTTATCAGATCCATTCACAAAGGCTCTATCACTTGATCGTATAGAGAAAATCATGTGTAAAAATGGTATATGATGCCAGGATAATTGGTCCTAAGTGCAAATGGGAGATGTTTGGAAATGTATGTCCTCGAGGCCAATTATTTATAATTGAGACATTTTGTTCAAAATGATAGTATGCTATTTGGTAATGTTTATCTAAGTATAATCATAATGTTTGTCTGAATTTTACAGTTAGATAAAGTCCTAAGACGTAGTACGAGATCGAACAAGTATCAAAATGAGGATCACAATCAATGAGAAGTGTTTCGACCGCTAATAGCATAAATCTAAAACTGTTTGTAGTTGTAGACACATCGAGAAAGGACATTGATACATCAAATGTGTGCTCTGTCTTCACCAAGTGTGGCCAACGTCTTCAAAGGGACCCTGAACATCTATAAATAGAGCAAAGGGTCCCATATTCAAGGTACGGGGTCTAAGACATAGAACTCTACTTTCTCAGCTTATCATTCTTATATTCGAGCTTGCACCGCCAGCCTTGAGACGAACCTCCGTGGATCGATCTCAAGTGCACGAAGCTCTCTCTCTTCCTTAAGTTCCATACTAACTTAATAATTGGAGGGGATTTGGGTCGGAACCCAGATCTGACCCCCACTAACAAGTCCCTGTGGTGTTGATCGACGATCATCGTCCAACGTCGAATGGCGACTTCAAGCTTTCCAACCTCGAACGATCGACGTAACCATCTCTCGAAGGTCGATCGTAAGTCGCATCATCTCCAACTACTATCACTCGACCCTGGTTCTCCCAACCAAGGGTCCCACTCTAACCCTGACGAGGCTCCGACTAAGCATCTCGAGTCTACGTTAACTTGACAACTGTCTTAGTCAATTTTGGCCTTAACAAGTTGGCGTCGTCTGTGGGAAACGTTAACCAACTTGACATCCCAAAGCAATCCAAAAGCTATGCCAGCTGGACCCAGCAACATAGGATCGGTCGAAGGTCCGAAGGAGAGGCCAAGAGCAAACAGTGTCCTGGTGGAGGACGTCGCGGACTCTACAACGCCACCACCTCGACCAGCAGAGGTCTCAAAGGAGCCTGGGGTGACCCGAAAGGAGTTCACCTAGTTCACTGAGCAGATCGATAGGAGCCTAGGTGCAGTGGCGACTTTAATATGCCAGAACATGGGGAGCCCATCCCGAGTAAATGAGCAGCCTCCACCTCCAAACCCAAACCTGACGCCAACGAAGGGCTCAGTATTCCTCCGAGATCTGGGGGACCCAAGGGTAGAGATTAACCTCCACGATTCAAACCCCGGCCCACCAGTACAACAGAACGGGAGTCGATAATCGAGCTTTCGGGCTCTAGGGGGAACCCACCCCCTCTAAGTACCGGGCAGCAACCGTCAACATCTTAGACCATGTAATGTACGGGGCTCTCCCAGGTTATAACCCACTAAACCCTGCAGGTGGATGTGTGAGGAGGAAAGAAATCATGAACCGATCCTCGGCAGCCAACTTCTCGCAGCCAGGAGCAGGAGGATCTATACTGGTCCAATCCACGATTCGAAAGACCCCCTGAAAGAGAATATCATCTCTGCCCTTTTCTTCCAAAATTCAAGCTCCCCGCTCTATCATCTTATGATGGCAGAGGCGACCCATGGTCGTACATTCATAAGTATTTGAATGTCATACTGCTCCACGGGACCGACGAGCCATACCTCTGTAGAGCCTTCTATGTCACCCTGTTCAAGAGGGCAGAGAGCTGGTACGAAGGACTACCCCACGGCTGCATCGACTCGTTCGACGAACTGACAGAAATATTCTGCAAGCAATTCGCCACCGGACGACGTCCCAAGAAGAAGTCGTCCCACCTCTTCTCGCTCAAACAAAACGAGAATGAATCAATCCGAGCCTTCGTCTAGATATTCAACGATGAGAGGCTCGATGTAGAAGAGACAATAGACGTGACCGTCATAGCGACACTCACCCAGGCAGTCAGGAACAAGCACTTGAGGAGGGCCCTTCACCAGTTCCCCCTAACACCATCATAGAGATGCTCAACATAACAGATCGGTTCACATCCTCCGAGAAGGTAGAAGAACCAGCTGGGGCTAATGCAAAGAGCACCCCCTCCCGTCGGACGAGAGAAACCAAGCTCAGGGACCCCCCCCCCCCCCGTCAGGATTCCCGAGATAAGAGGCTAAGGGAGAGAAGCCCTCGTAGTAAGGAGCGTCCTACTTACCCTAAACAGGTCGCTCCTAAGACAGAAGTCCTCGCCTACGTCCCACAAGAAGAGCTGCTCCAAGAGGCAGCAAAGAAGCGCAAATACGAGAAGAGGGACGACCTTAAATTCTGCAAATATCCCAACGACTATGGCACGACACACACGATTGTTGGACTCTCAAAAAAGAGATCGATGCCCTAGTCAAGCGAGGACACCCCAAGGGCCCAGCCAATGATCTACCCAGCAAGAAAGGATCCTCAAAGCGGAAGGACAAGATGGCGAGATCGCCTGTCACCAAGGTGGTAGACTAACGAGCCATCCAAGACTCAAGGTGAATAAAAGGGCAATGAATGGCAACAGCTCCGACGTCGATCGGAAAAACATATACGCCTTTTACGTTTTCTTTTACTTCCGTCAATAAAGCATGTCTCTTTTTCCGAATAAAAGTTTCGCTTTCATAAGCCTTCGTAAGGCCTACAGAAACTGTCCTTTCAAAACTCCCCCCGAAAAGGATCCGGTCCTCTGAGAGGTTTTGGGAAAGCTAAAATTATGTTGATGCGATTGTCTCCTAATACGAGCGTCAGCCGTAAGTCGAAGGGGCCACCCCTTCGCCACTGAACGACTCTCCTCCTAATACGAGCATCAGCCGTAAGTCAAAATGGGCCACCCCTTTGCCACTGAACGACCCTCCTAAGATGAGCGTCAGCCGTACGCCGAAGGGGCTATCCCTTTGCCACTAAACGACTCTCCTAATACGAGCATCATCCATAAGTCGAAGGGTCCACCCCTTTACCACTGAACGAATCTCCTAAGATGAGCGGCAGCCGTAAGCCGAAGGGGCCACCCCTTCGCCATTGAACGACTCTCCAAAAACGAGCGTCAGCCGTAAATCGAAGGGGCCACCCCTTCACCACTGAACGACTCTCCTAAAACGAGTGTCAGCCGTAAGTCGAAGGGGCCACCCCTTCGCCACTGAATGACTCTCCTAAACAAGCGTCAGCCGTAAGTCGAAGGAGCAATCCCTTTGCCACTGAACGACTCTCCTAATACGAGCATCAACCGTAAGTCGAAGGAGCTACCCCTTCACCACTAAACGACTCTCCTCCTAAAATGAGCGTCAGCCATAAGTCGAAGGGGCCACCCCTTCGCCACTGAACAACTCTCCAAAAACGAGCATCAGCCATAGGTCGAAGGGGCCACCCCTTCACCACTAAACGACTCTCCTAAGAAGAGAGTCAACTGTAAGTCGAAGGGGCCACCCCTTCGCCACCGAACGACTCTCCTAATACGAGCGTCAACCGTAAGTCGAAGGGGCCACCACTTCGCCATTGAATGACTCTCCTAATACGAGCGTCAGCCGTAAGTCGAAGGGGCCACCCATTTGCCACTGAACGACTCTCCTCCTAAAACGAGCGTCAGCCGTAATTCAAAGGGGCCTCCTCTTTGCCACTGAACGACTCTCCAATAACGATCGTCAGCAGTAAGTCGAATGGGTCACCCCTTCGCCACTGAACGACTCTCCTAAGACGAGCGTCACTCGTAAGTCGAAGGGGCCACCCCTTCGCCACTGAACAATTCTCCTAAGATAAGCGTCAACCGTAAGCCGAAGGGGCCACCCCTTTGCCACTGAACGACTCTCCAAAAACGATCGTCAGCCGTAAGTCGAAGGGGCCACCCCTTCGCCACTGAACCACTCTCCTAAGATGAGCATCCGCCGTAAGTCGAAGGGCCACACCATCGCAACTGAATGACTCTCCCAGAGCGTCTTCAGCCATAAGTCGAGAGGCCACCCCTTCGCCACTGAACGATTCCCATTTCGTCAACCTTGAGTCGGGTGAATCTCTCCCTCACCATGGAACATGGTGGTCAAATTCTAAATGTGGTTCGATGGTCTATCCTCGATCACCCCGAAGCAGCACCTAACCTATCGAAAGGGACCATCAGGTATTAAGACCACCACGGGGCATGAGCGACAACAAACAAAGAGAGGCAATGACATATAAGGATACACAATCCAATTCTCTTGTCACTTTCCATTGCAAAACATTGTTTCCATTTACATCACCCCCCTATACATTCAAAATTTTCTACAATTAGGCCTAAAACTAAAGCGCCGAGATCTTACAGCGGCCGTTCAGTCCCTTGATCTCCATCCAGCACGGCCATAGACTCTGGGGCCCCTGTAGCACCCGCTCTTGCCTCGTCGCTCGCCATAATGGTAGCCTCGTCCACGGGAGCTGTCTCCTCCATGCCTCGGATCGACTTGTCATCGCCTTGGCTCGACTCATCCTCACCGAGGATTAGAAATATCACTGGGATCTTGTCAATCTCCGCGGAGAGGTCAGGAAATCAGTTCTTCATCTTCGATCGGCATCGCTCATAACCTTGCTTATATAGCTCATCAAAGTCGGAAAATGAATCCGTGAAATCCCGAATTGCCTTCTACGCAATGACCTCGACTTCGACTCTCTCCTCCAGCAGTGCATCCTCTGCTCTCTCTCCCTCAGGGTTACTTGCTCAGCCTCCCTCTTACGAGACTCGTGCAACTCTTCCTTGATTTTCTAGAGGCGATTTAGCCTCGTCTAACAGAGAAGGCTGAGTCTGTTCAGCTCAACTTGAGATCGCTTCACACGCAACCTAACAGCCTCCAGGGTGACCCTATGATCGGCCACCTCCAGAGCGCGACGACGCAATGCCGCTGTGGCCATAAGAGCCTGCACATGCCACTCGATGGTCATCATACGCACTGATATCAGCATCGATAAAGGCCCGAATTATGATTACCTGAGCACTGGCGTGAACAGCTATTGACGCAAGCTGCTCGTAATCGACATTTTCCATGACGGCCATGTCCCGTGGAAGGGTCGCATTCTCGGCGATGCGGGAGGCGGTCCCGTAGTCGAGGAGAGCAGAATCTCTGTGCCTCAACTGAAACCTCGTCTTGACAAGCTCCTCCTCAAAACAATCGAGGGGGGCCTGAGGAGATCGGCCCTCTAGCAACATCTACCTATACTCGTCAGGGATGTCTTTGGGCAACCTCACAAAGGGAAACCGACCCCCCTAAGGCCAGGAGTCCTGGTGCACGAGGAGCTCCGGTGGAACCTGAGTCTCCATCGAATCTTCCTCGTGAAAAGCATCACCCCCTGGCTGGGAGGCCTGCTCCGTGACTGCATTCGACCCAGACGGCTCTGAGTAGCTGAGAACGAGCTTCTGCCTCCTCTTGCTCCCCTCCAGCGCAACCAATTCAAACTCGACGTGGGCCCTTTCTTCTTCTTCTGCTGAGGACGAGCCACCTGGGCAGTCCCCTCGACGATCATGGGCCGATCTCCAGACGACTGGGTGATTGGGGATAAAAAATAGTATATTTATCCCCCATTTCGGTGCTCTTTGTGCATGTATCGTTCACATTCTAGCTCCATTACTCGCATTTTCATGATATTATCATACTTTAGCGCTTATCGTTTATATATGTATGAGACACAATTTTTACAGCTTATTAGCATCTTCATCTTAGTCTCCTATTGTTTTTCAGTTTAAGTTCATGAAGTCCCGATTGACCCGTTTGACTTATTTCCAGACCCAAACTGTTGGGTTTATTTCTTGGGCTTCTTCCCCTCTATTCCCCCCCGTTCTCTTCTTCCTCTTCCTCTTTTTCAATCTAGGGTTTGGGGAGTAGCTTGAGGAAGCTTGGAGCATGGAGGAGCACTTAAGTAGGAGGATTCCATCTTTGAGTGACACATTAGTGAACTCTTTCTTAACTCTTGTGTAATTTTGGTTTAGCTATTTGTATTGTATTGGATGATTATTTCTAGAGATAAAGATGTCTTCTTTTTTATCATGAATAGCTAGATCTTTCTTGTGTGGTTGTGTTGTGCTTGTTGTTGTTGGGTTGTGTGATCATCTCTAGCATGTTTCCATTTTCTATTTGGTGGATGAAACTTTGAGATGTTGGTTGTTGATGGAACCCTAGTGGGTGATCCATATAGAGGAACTATCGTAGTCGACCCTCTCTTCTTTGCTCAAAGTATTTCTCTTTATTTCATACACTACTTTTATTGCACCCCACATGTTGAAAAAGAAAAAAAAGAGAAAGAAAAAGAATAAGTGCATCATTTTCCTAGTTTTGTCGAGTAGCTGGGTCCTCGCGCCTCAAGAAGCATTGGAGATTCGCGTCGAAAGATAGGATTTAGGAGAGTTCACGAGAAAAGAATAAGTAAATCTTAGGTGATTCGAGTTATTAAGTCCGCGGGGTCCTTTTTGGCCCAATGCCCTGAAATCGTCTGATTTGGGAGTCATTGATCGAAAACACATTACATGGGTCATCCTAAGTTTCATACAAAGAAAAAGAAGAATAAATTCACACATCCAACCTCCACATATTAGGAAAGTGTTGTTTTGGCAAAACCCTGAGATTTGTGAACTATGATACAACGTTGTGTTTTAATCCTCATTCATGCAAAACATTGCTTGCTCTCCTTTATTTGAACCAAATTGAAGTGTTGTTCATGGGCTTGTTCTCATTCATGGATTGGTATATTGAATTTGAGATTTTGTTGAAAACTTTATTTTCGCCATGAATAATTTTGAGTTTGATATGTGCTTTGATTGAGAATCCGAATTTATCGCTTATTTTCTTAGGGACTAGCAAAAATCTAGTTAGTGGGTGTAATTAGGGTTTAATATTGCATATTTTACCTCTCATTGGATGGCATTTTGGACATAATTTGTGTTCATTTTGGCTGCGATACACGCATTTTTGATGATATCACTTAATTTTGGAGCTTATTGTTTTAAGTGCATAAAACACAATTTTTATAGCTTGTTAGCATCTTCATCTTGCTATTCTATTATTTTTCAGTTGAATTTCGTGAAGTTCTGATTCCAATGCATATTTTTCCAGAATAATTGGAGGTCAGAGAAATTTACTGCATTTTTTGGAAGACAGTGTGACGGTGCTGAAAATTTCTGGTCTGGAAATTCTGATATTCCCCTCTTGTACAGAATTATTCTATCATTCCAGTGTATATTTCGACCTAGTGATATTTTTTCGTCATAGTACACTTTATTACGGTTCCATCACTGCCTGGAACACGTCATTCCGATGTCGGATGATTTTTCTAGAATTTTCGCAAGACAAGGTGACGGTGCTAAAATTTTCTGCTGCTTTGGGCATTGCTTGCAGGTTTTGGGCCAGAATCCGACCCGTTTGACTTATTTCCAGACCCAGTTTGGCTGAGGACTTTTGGGGCTGCTATTTAGGCCCTTGGGCAGCCCTCATTACAAAAATGCCACGTTGCACACCTCTCTCAACTTAGGGCTAAGTTTTGGGGGAGATCATCGGAGCAAAATTGGCAAGCGTCGATTTCGAGGTTCTTGATGCTGCAGGAAAGAATTACCTGAGTTGGCGAGTGGACTTGAAGTTTCACTTGCGTTCGATGGCACTTCTCCACTCTATTCTGGCCCTCGTAATGGCCGAGACACCTGCTAGCAGTGCCCCTGAAGATGCACAACCATCTAGCAGTTCTCCTGCCGTAGGTCTCCGACATAGATAAGGCGAAAGCCATTATCTATATCATGAGACACATAGATCATACCTTAAAGGTCGAATACTTAACGGTGGAAGACCCATTGGAGTTGTGGCAAGCGCTGGAGGCACGTTATAAACATCAAATCGATGGAATATTACCACGTGCCAGTTATGAGTGGGAAAACCTCAGACTTCAAGACTATAAGTCTGTTGCTGAGTATAACTCTGTACTTCATAATATCACCTCACGCCTAAAATTATGCGGTGAAAAGTGACTTAGCAGCGCATGTTGGAAAAGACATTTACCTCGTTTCACGCGAAAGATGCAATCCTCATGCAGCAGTATCGTGAACGCAACTTCACGAAGTTCTCTGATTTGATCTCTTGCCTTCTTAGGGCAGATCAGAATAAAAATTTACTGCTTGCCACTCATAATTTGCGCCCGGCTGGTACTGCCCATATCCCTAAAGCCCACAATGTTTCTCACCAGAAGTGGAAAAACACGAAGAATGCTAGAAAGAACAAAGGGGAAAGCTATAATGAAGCCAGCAAGAGGAGCACCTCCCCAGATCAACAACAACAACAACAACAAAGGGAGGAGAAACCTCTCTTGGAAGCATAAGAACGCTGATCCAGTGTCAATTCCTAAGAAGATCTGGGAGGATAAATGCCATGGATGTGGCATGACTGGAGATTGGTTCAGAAACTGTCGCACTCCTCGCCGCCTCCAGGATCTGTATCAGGCGAGCCTGAAGCCTCCCCTTGGAATTGTCACGCCCCATTCTCACATATACCTATACGATGTCCCATAGCGGGGAAAAGAGAGGATGGAGCCTGACAAGCCGTGGTATACACCAAGCGTGTAAGGTAAACACACAATAAGCAGGCCACTGCGTATGCTGGGATCATACATCACAGATATATAAAAGAAAGAAGAAACACACATAGCCATCATAAAGAGTACATATCCACAAAACCACATAACTAAAGAACGTACCACACACCAACGTCAAGTACAAGTGAACTGTCTCTAGTACATACATGAGAAGTGCTACAAGCCACCAACATATAACATAACTACAAAGACAACTCATTCCCCACTCAACCCAACTCACACTACAAGACACATCCCAAAAGAGTGGTATACCCAAACTCAAACCCGCATCTAAGGAATCTCATGTGGGAGACTCTGCTCTGGTGACCTCTGCTCAAGACCTGAAAAGTAAAATGAGCACGTCAAACGTGCCCAGTAGGAAACTAACTAGGGCAGGAAAAATCATTTAGGGTTATGAGTGTAACGGCAATAAGAGCACAAGCAACCAAGGTAAAAAGTACAACACACAAGTGTGCAACAACAACAACACATATATGGTTCATTAGTTAGTTGATGTTAGTGATATATTTGGAAGCATGGGTATCACCTAAAGATAAGGGCCTGGACCTCACCCCAAATGTGGGGTGAATAAAGCACACGATACAGTGGACACGGGCACTGTACGCCGGGCCTCTCAGCTCCCCCGTCCCTGGCAGGAGTGAGGCTCTCCACATAATAGCACAACCTCTGTATGTCCCCTCCACTCCCGGTAAAGGCGAGTGGGTGTATATATCACATATCACATACCATTTCCCCAACTTCTCGGTCCAGCCCCTTATAATTAAGTTATACACAAACTGCCCCCGTCCCTATACCAGGATTCTCACCTTCCTTAGAGCAGATCGAGACATCCCAGTCAACAAGTCAAGTGTCATAATCTTCAATAATCATGTGCAAATTCATAATGAATTACATGTCACAACATTTCCATAGCCATTTCCAAATTGCTTCAATTGCACATTCATTTGAGCATTTCGACGAACATGTGGCGGTCGCCATATAAATGTAAAGTACCACACCATCAATTTTAGTAAAAATCACATAATTAACTTTATAAAAAGATATCAACAAGATTCAAGCATGTTAAAATAGAAAACTTAACAACATTACCATTTCAACATCACCCAAAATAGTGTAACTTGCTGAAATTTGCAGGTGCAGCTTAAAAGAACAGCATATTTCACCATTTTATCATATGAATTTGTCAAAACCTACTGAATGAAAGTTGGAGATATAATAGTCATGAGTTCACTAATAAAATTTCAGGCAGAAATAAGAATTATTGGATTTATAGTGAATTATTTAGTCAAGTGTGTCAAAACTGTTCTGCAGACAGATTTCTGGACATGTCTTCAAAGCCAATTTTAAGCATCTTGGAGCCAGAATTACGACATATGAGCACTCTGATGAACATCTAGAAAAACCTCTTATCTTTCCAACAAGACCAAAATCAACAAAATCTATAGAGTGTGCAGGTAGTAGTGATCGTTTTTCTGAACTGTGTACAGCTTGACATAATTTCAGACATCTTGCAATCAATGAATTTTTACTCCTACTTATTGAACTCAATATATGACAAATTTTATATGAATTTGGGGCATGACTTCAAGATCTACAGCTACATATTTTTTTCAGATGTTGATTCCAACTACAGAAATCAGAATACATGCAAAAACATACAGCTAGTTTTTAGGACTTCAGGGAGTGGGGTTTTGCTAAGAAAAACAAAGAAAGATTGAATCTTTTTAATATTTTGCACACATGTCACAAGAATTCCAGAGCATGAGACATATAATTAACATCATAACACCCACATAAACCCTAAATAAAATTCCTTAACCATGGTTAGAATCCTACCTCAAATCAATCCTCTTCTCTTTCTCTTCTCTTCCTCTTTTCTCCACCTTTCTTCCTCCTTGAAAATCTAGAGTTTCTTGAATTTTTTTGGAAGCAAGATGAGGGTTTTGGAGTGTTAATGGAGGGGGAAAAAGGGGGCAAGGGGTTCGGCCAAGCTAGGAGGAGAGGGGGGTGAAGTATGGTTAAAATTAAATAAAAGAAAGAAAGTTAAAGAATGTTAAAGAAGGGTTTGGAATTTTCTTACAAAATATCTCCTACTAGAACTCTCTTTAGGATAAGCATGCATAGATTAAAATTACTTAAATACCCCTCCAAAACTACCCCCAAGTTCCAAGTATTTACAAGTTTGCCATTACTTTATGCACATACTCCTTTAGTATGTACACTCAGCAATTTTTGGCCAAATGGCCGTTTTGCCCCGAGCCTTTCTGAAAATTTACGGGTGTGCCATTAAACCCATCCCTTTTCACACTAGCCCCTCTCACACTAACCCACTTTTTCAAAATTTACAAGTTTGATATTTCTTTACACACCCACTTTCACTCTATACACACACTTCCACTCTTCTGAACAAATGATCAAAATGCCCCTACACTTTTCACGGAATTACACGACTGCCACGAGCCACATTTACGCCATATCACATCTTATCAACTCATAATACTCCCTTTACTTGCGCGTAGTGGGCTACCGTATCGGTCGCCGTATAGGACTAAACAGGCCGTGACAGAAACAAACCTGGCAGATATTCAAACTCTGACCAAGTTCACTGTACAAGACTTCGAGAATGACGATCTGCTCGATTGAGCCCTATCTTTATATCTATGCATTTAAATTTATATAGCATCATCTGTAGTTTGCTTTGAATGAACTTTAGTTTGAATTACTCAAGTAAATTTCCACTTTGCATTAATATAGATGAAATGTGATATATTGTGGAAAGTGCATCGATGCACTGATAAAGCATTTAAATTGCTCCAACATACAACGAGACTAAAAGATGCATTTTTCTCTCCTAATTCATAGAGTAATCTCCCAAGTTTCAAATATATTTCGTGTAAACGAACATAACTTGGAAATTGTGGATAATAAATAGTGAATATCTTTATGTAACTCGTCAAAAGGATGGCCAGAAGACCATCTACGCACGATTCGTTGGACCCCCGTCGGGCCCCTATCATTACAGATATTCATCCTATAGAAAGCCAACTTGACTGAGCACCAGAAGTGACTTTCATTGCTAGAGTTTTTAACTCTGGCAAAATGAACTTGGTCATCCTAGATCAGTGATGATGGACGCATCATCGAATGAATCCATTGGAGAACCTGAAGATTCTTTAAAAGATTGAGTTTCCTTGTCCCCCTTTGTTGTAAGGGAAAACTTATAGAGAGACCTTCCCTCCTGAAAGTGGAATTAGAGTCTCCTGGCTTCATTGAGAGAATACATGGTGACCTTTGCGGGCCTATTCACCCCGCAAGTGGCCCATTTTCGATACTTCATTGTACTGATAGATGCATCTACTAGATGGTCTTATGTGTGCCTTTATATTCACTCGCAACCTAGCTTTCTCAAAAGCTTATAATGTGGGTGAATTCACTACACATATCTTTGAAGACTGTGCCAAGCAACTGGCATTGAAATTGCACATCCTGTAGCATGTTCTTACTCAGAATGGGTTATCAGAGTTTCTGGTAAAGAGACTCCAATGGATTTCACGTCCATTGTTAAATCCTAGTTGCCTGTTGATGTTTAGGGATCAACATACTGCATTCTGCATCGCTTATCACGATACGACCCTCTTGTGGCCATATCTTATTACTGATGCCGCTTGCTTATGGTTTACCACCAAGTCTTGATAACTGTGAATTTGATGAGCAAAGTCTCATTGAAATAGGCACGCAGTCTAAAGAAGCCTGAATCTTCTGAGACCATATCATAGGACATAAAAGTCCTAATCTCGTTATGATCCGCATACTTTTTCTGTGTGAAGATGAGATCCAGAAGATCCTTCACATTCAGACTAAAGTACATCAATTGCCGGATAAATTTACGGACAACCAGAAGATTGTTCGTTCATATATCCCTGCTGCCAACACGCCAGCTAGGATTGACATCCCCAAAGATGGATGCAATCCACTGGCAGCAGAATTGGCTGTACCTCAATTGAAAAGAGGACGCCTGCCAGGTTCAAAATGTAAAGTTCCTCGAAAGAGGAAGATTCCTGGATATATTAAAATGATCCCTCCACAGGATGCTGAGCTCAGACCAGCAACCTCTCCCCTCCTAATTTCCCCTACAGAGGAAACAACAGGAGAAAAATCATTATATTACGTACGTATTGGAGAGGTACTAGACAGAAATAGCACAGACGTCGACGACGGTTTTGCTTTCGCTATTGCCGTTCACGTCGCTGAATACGACGATGATGTCAACCCACTTTTCTATAGCATAAATGCATAGATTGGCCAAAGTGGGACGAGGCAATAAGAGTAGAGCTGGACTCACTCTTGAAAAGCAAATTCTTTGGACCAGTAGTCCATACATCTGAATGTGTAAAACCTATGGAATATAAGTTGGATTTCATAAGAAATTGAAATGAAGGAAATGTGATCATTTTCCTACTAAGCCTAAACGTCTCTGAAAAAGCCAATAAATGCAGCTCATGGACGTTGTGACTGCATATCTATACGGCAATATAGATATAGAGATCTATATAAAACTTCTAGAAGGGTATACTCTACCCCCATAGATGAAAGAGAGACGTAGAAACGTCTTCTCCATAAAGGATACAAAGATCATTAAATGATCTTAAGCAACATTCTGCCCGTGTATCTTTTTTGAAAGATCGTTGACAGGATTTGTGATAGTCGCCGTATATGTGGTCGACTTAAAGCTAATAGGATCTCCTGCAGCGACCATTGAGATATCTGATAGCCTTAAGCTTACCTTGGAAATGAAATACCTAGGCATAACAAGGTATTGTCTCGGCTTACAGATTAAACACCTTCGTGGTGGAACCCTTTAATATTCTTCATACACCTGGAGTTTATGAAGAATGATGTGCATTTGCAATCTATTAAAAATGGATGCTTATTTATGACACCTTCCAGTCGCTGGAAGAGGGGGAGGACATCATAGGTCCCGAAGAGCCTAGCTCTAGTGTACTTGTTACACTTCTTTATCTGGCCAATTGCACGTGTCTTTGATAGAACGTCTGCAGTAAAGCTGTTAACCAGATACAGTGTTATCCTGGAGAGCACCACTAGACCAAGGATATGCTGCTACTGCGCAACTTCCAAGGGTCAAGGAATATATTGAAGGGTTTTTTGAGACCCTTAGGGCACAAAAACTCTATGCCCGTCCTAAATCGGACGGAACATAGACAGAAAAAACAGCGGAAAAAATTAACATGTTAATCTAATTAACATTTACCCTAAGGTCCAAGACCCTAATCCAAGATCTATGTCGACTTGGGATGGGTCTGACCATCCCAAGAAGGATCTAGCCTACTGCGATTAAATTAAACTAATGCTAATAAACACATACCCGGAATCTCAACCCTGGGGCAGGCGAGATGTTCCACACCGTCTTTCGAGCCGCTCCCGTCCCACGCCGAGCCGCTCCCCGAACCGCTCCCCGAACCACTCCTCGAACCGCTCCGCATCCCGAGGCGATCAATCCTCGTGCCGCCGAGCCAACCATGCGCCGAAGAAAGTTTCACGCGAGTGAAACCTCCGCCTAGATTTCGGATCTGAATCCGAACTCCTTTGGGGCTTTGCTAGAGCCCTCAGGAGCAAGGCAGAAATTTATAGGGAGAGGAGAAATATTAATTTAAGCTTAGATCCGAGCGTGCTCCAACATTTACGAGAGCCGCTCAGATCTAGAGCTTGGGACGAGTTATGAGGAAGGGGGAGGGCCTCTATTTATAGAGGCGGCTGACTCTCTCCTTTTCTCCACAACCGAGGTGGGACTATTAATTTGGGATTAATTAAATCAAGTTAGTTTGCCTTTCACAAATGGCAAACTTCCTCGAATTTTAACTCCCTCACCATTGAGCTTCAATGTTGGTACAACCTACCAAATCGAAGAGGGTTCAACGGTGAACACGTAGGAAAAAACGGCTCGTCAATCCGAGTCCGTTTGACCCTTCAAACAATTGTCCAAAGTTAGCCAAAAGTCATGCTTCTCTTAGAAACGTAGCCGTCAAGAAAATCCTAGGTTTCATAAAACCCTAACCAGAAAATTCGGGCTTGGTGGCCTCCATTTTTGCTGGTTTCAGCCCAACAGTTTGGGCTGACTTGTTTTGGCTATAACTTGTGCATTTGGACTCCGTTTTTGACTCGGTTTGAACCTGCGTTTAGAGCGGGATGATCCCGTCATCTAGGTAACCTTTTCAACGCGTTTATTTAATTAAATATAGTCTTAAACAATTTAAGACACATTTAATCTCTTTTGCATCATATGCAAATTAGTCCCTATCTAGGCTTAAATTATCATTTGCATCAAATACAAATGATCCGAGGGCATATTCCTCTACATCTCCCACTTGCACTCAGGATCATTTATCCCGAATGCAGGAGATGATTGCAAATATCTTTTGCAATATTTTATCCCTTGCATCAAATGCAAATTATTCTCCCTAACTAATTTTTATCTATTACTAGACGAAGGTCACACTCTTTGTGAGACCCTACAGCCTGACCCTTACAACAGGTTGGGCTCAAAGCCCTATACGGTAGTGACCACGAGCAGTGGTTGCCGTCCCTGCTTCAGGAATCATCATTATGTGGTTGACTCATTGACATGAGTATTGTCGGGACCACCCTGACTGTTTCCGTGATGAATTCCGCAGTTATAGTCTCTTCGTCTAAACTATGTCGTATAGATCAAGTCTAGGGTACGGTCAAACTATCAACCCCAATAACTTGACTCCGGTTAGTTTCTATCAATCTTTTAGTCAAAAATGTTGGACTTCTTCCAACATACTCTGGCCAGAGTTTTTACTAAAGACCGAACTAACCCTACGACACTAACTCCCATTGACCGGGAGAGACAAATCCTCTCTTGGTCATTACTCTCCTCATATTCTTCAAGTGTCACCCAATCAAAGACCTTTCGACAGGCCTTGCCTCGAAGCTAGGTCATTTGATCTAAGTGGCACCGTTCACGCACAGATTCGTCAAAATGACCTCAAGTCAAAAGACCAACTAGCCGATCATCACTCAGAGTCATCATTGACAGATTGGTCAATATAACCATATGATAACTCTTGTGGATCGTTCAGTGAACTCATTCTCTAATGAGCACCTGTGTCTCGTCTACGACTTCGCCAAGTCAAGCGATCATGAGATCATCACCACCGCTAAACGGTGAAGACTAAGACACAATGGTCTATCCGATGTTTCGATATCCTAGTCTCGAAACATCTACGACCACGAACCCTTTTAGACTTATGCTACAGACGGTCAAACATTTCTCCATGATCGAGATACTCATCTCGATACCTATTTGACCTCGCATGAAGTCTCAGGACTTTACCTAAGTTAATATCCAATGTTAACTACATTATAACATAACTTTAGATAAATTATTACCAAACAGCTTACTGTTATTTCGAACAAGACGTTTGTGCTATTCACACACAGAGATAGATTGCCTCGAATGTATCTTCTCTCAACATCTCCCACTTGCACTCAGGCCCATTTATCTCGGTATCTAATACCGTTTTTACACATAAGTTTTCCCGACTTCATGTGGTAGAGCCTTCGTGAGTGGATCTGCTAAAACCGTCTACACTATAGGCTTAAGGGACTTCTATGTTCATATTAGACCAACCATTTGAATCTCATTCAAATAATTCATTTGGTCTGTCGGAATCCATAATATTTTTATTTACTTGGATCTTATCCAGTTCATCGTACCTTACGATGATTAGTTATTGGTAATTTCAATTGGCTCATATCTATTTCTGACAAAGTATCAAACTCTTTTGATCACTTCGTCAAAAATATATGTTCCATCTCTTTGATGCCTCACATGTAATTTATACGCTCCCACTGGCCTTAAAAACTTTCTGGTTAATTCATATAAGTTGGTCCGTCTAAATCATATTTAGAAAAACGAACTTATAAGTGAATGTTCCAATTTTCGTGGTCAACTCTGAGCGTTTTACATCGAGCTTGGTCCGAGTAGATCTGTGCACATCTACTGGCGAGACGGTTTCAACATAATCCATTTTATAGGAATTAGGATGAAAACTGTTCTCGACCAACACGATTGCACTGCACTATTTTCCTTTCTGCACAAATCTTTCAACTTAAAGATTTACTTGTAGAAAGTGAGGAAACATTTTCCTTGGGCACGTAAACTAAATTCCAAAATTTATTTACGCACACGGACCTATTCTGATTGCATCAAATATTAAATCGGAGTTACTACTCCGAATTTTCATCCTAGAAGTTGGCCAAGTCATCATCAGTTATGATGTTCAACTCGACTCTTCGTCTCACGAAATTCGAGTAATTATACAACTTCTTAATGATTGATTTTATGAATATCTTATTGATAATGTCCTCACAGAACATTATCAAAACCTAGGCATTACTATCTGGGACTTAACCCAGAAGGAGGACTTAACTCAGAGTCATTTACAATGGATCACACCAAGTCTAACTAAGTGTGATTCATACCTTTTAACACACGGATTTGTTAACAGACTTGACCTGAGAGAAAATCACATTTTCTTTTAAATACGCAAGATTTTACGTAGCTAAGTATTTGACCATTCGATCTAATCGAATCAATTTAAATACTTTTGTCATTTCGTTCTTTATTTTATCAGACTTGTGTTTCATCAAGAACACATGTCTTAATAAAATATACGAATAACTTAATTTGGTTAATCTAGACTCAGGTACATCAGTATGTACCAGACTGAGTTCGACAACTCATTCTCCCACTGTCTCACAGATGGGTTTCGGCCATTATATCTAAGAGGATAAGACTCACAAGTGTCCGTAGACTTCATAATACGAGAGGTCAGACCCCTCTTATGTGACTTGTGAAGCTTAGTCTCTCGATACGGCCTAGTCTATTTTGCCATGTAAGTTTGCTACTATCTTGTGTATTTATATATATTAACATTTAATACATATATTATCATTATACAATTTACTTATTGCTTCAAAAGCAATGTGACGACATTCGTCAAAATGTGTTAAACTTCTGTATAATAATAATCATGAAATCGTGACATCAGAGTATGTCACATTTTTATTTCCTCCTTCTTATGCCTTTACTAATGATAAATTAAACTATTAAACTCGATTGACTTTCCGGAGTGCCTTCTTCCTTTTCTAAATCACATTTAGATATAAATAGCCCAACATAAATAAATAGCTATGCAATCATTTTATGTATCCAAACGCCTGAGAGGTGCAATCTTGAGTGTAACTCAAGAAGTTGCTTGTCTCAAGATCCGGTTAGGATACATAGTCTTGCACCGCTCATGCACTCGTATTTGACTCAAACAGTTCGATCGAATTCTCGAACTTTGCGGATCAAAATTATTTGTCCATACAACCTTGAGGGGAGCTCGACAAGTTGTAGGGAGAAACATATTTCGAATATACTATATGTTCAAGCTGCCTCATATAGAGACGAGTGACATGTAGCGTGAATTTATTTGTTGGACCCAGAACTTAATGAAATCATATTTCTTAAGTCTGTTCTTTAGAAGGTCATTTTAATGTCAACGAGAGTATAGTTTAATCCTATCAATTAGAATTTAACTTGATATTCAATTAATCAACCTATTTGACCAATTAACTAATTCCATTAAAAAATTATATTTTGATTCCTTCGGTAAACATAGTCTTGCCCTAGTTTTGGCATATGTTCAAAATTAAATATAGGTAGAATGGCTTTTATCTATCTATATCCTCCCACTATTTTTACGATCGTTTCAAAGCTTAATAACGAACGATTTAATCAAATTAAAATATTTAAAATTTAGTGAAAGAGGGATCCAATCATCCTGAACCTCACAACCTTGAGGAGACTCAACAAGTTGATTGGTTCCATGATTGGTAGACTAACTCTTAGTCAATCACATCACATGTGACTCCCTATCGGTTTTTACCCACAGTCACTTATGATCTTGAGGAGACTCAACAAATCATAATGACTGGTCTAGTCAGACCCTTGATTTCGTGTCCAGATTTGACTTAGATTGATGCTCGAGGAGACCCGACGTATCGATTTGGGTCAAGTCTAGACTACATCACATGTATGTTGGAGTTTGTTCCTTAAAGATAAACATGTCATAGCTTGAGGAGACTCAACAACTATAATTGTCTTCTTTGAGTTACCAAGCTCCAAAATCAAGGAGGGATACGGATTAATCTTTAATAAGATTTATAACGCATTGACTAGATATAGTCCAGGGTGTCATACAATCATGATTCACGACATTGCGGTCCAGCGGAACACAGCCAGGGAATTGACTAAGCCAGGATCACTGCCCCTTGGACTAGCAAGGGTTGACCCAAAACTCTTAGCCAAGCACATTGACTGGATCATGGTCCATTGAATGAAGCTTGTCATTTTTGTAAGTGTGCCATATACTAAACAGCTTTTATTAACAACTAATTAATCCTATCAACTAGTTGCATCCTTAAATTCAAAATTTTAGGATTTGTTTAATAACTTTTATTAAGTCCTTATCAACTATAAGGTTCACGTGCTATCCTAATCGTTATTAGGATTGTAATACATTTTATTAACAACGCTAAAAGCGAAGTCTTTTAATGAGAATTAATTATAACAATTAGAATTAAGATTCATTAAAAGGACTGCCCTAATCATGAATTAGGTCTTAAAGGGTTGTTAAAAAGTTTTATTAAAACATAGCATGTCATTAAAATTCAAGTAATAAATTTTAATCATTTTTAATGGCTAACCTAAAGGGTTGTCTTGTGTTATCAAATAAGGGACAAGAAGAACTAGCCATTAAAATAAAGCTACACTAATTTATCGCATAAAGATAGTGCACAACTATTTAACAATTAAATAGATTAAGTTTATCGTATAAACAATTTTAGTATGCATAC
The DNA here is from genome assembly GCA_030789695.1 of Scilla litardierei. Taxonomy (NCBI): domain Eukaryota; kingdom Viridiplantae; phylum Streptophyta; class Magnoliopsida; order Asparagales; family Asparagaceae; genus Scilla; species Scilla litardierei. The sequence continues at coordinate 22,907 of JAULAV010000069.1, read as the reverse complement.
ATAAATTTAACATTTAAATTTAAAATATGATTTTAAAATATTTTATTTTTATCTCATAAAAACTTGTTTTTAAAATCACAAATTTGCATGCTACTTTAAAAAATTTATCGCATAAAAATTTTAACCTTTAAAATCAGTTTTAAAATATCTCATAAAATTAAAACATCATTTTAAAAAACCTTTCATGCTTAAAAATTTATCATATAAAATTTTTAGGCACTTTAAACTTATCACATAAATTTTAAAAGATTTAAATTTAGTTTAAAAATTATCACATAAATTTTCAAACGTCATTTAAAAATTTTCATGTTCAAAATTTATCAAATAGAATATTTGAACATCTAAAACATTTTTGAAAATTATTCATAACTTTAAAAACATTTTTAAAAAAGTATTTAAAAGCATTTCATAGTTTAATAGAAATCGCAGGCTAGATCGTTACGCAAACCTCGCTCCGATACCACTGAAGGGGTTTCTGGGAACCTTAGGGCACAAACTCTATGCCCGTCCTAAATCGGACGGAACATAGACAGAAAAAACAGCGGAAAAAATTAACATGTTAATCTAATTAACATATACCCTAAGGTCCAAGACCCTAATCCAAGATCTATGCCGACTTGGGATGGGTCTGACCATCCCAAGAAGGATCTAGCCTACTGCGATTAAATTAAACTAATGCTAATAAACACATACCCGGAATCTCAACCATGGGGCAGGCGAGATGTTCCGCACCGTCTTTCGAGCCGCTCCCGTCCCACGCCGAGCCGCTCCTTGAACCGTTTCCCGAACCGCTCCGCATCCCGAGGCGATCAATCCTCGTGCCGCCGAGCCAACCACGCGTCGAAGAAAGTTTCACGCGAGTGAAACCTCCGCCTAGATTTCGGATCTGAATCCGAACTCCTTTGGGGCTTTGCTAGAGCCCTCAGGAGCAAGGCAGAAATTTATAGGGAGAGGAGAAATATTAATTTAAGCTTAGATCCGAGCGTGCTCCAACATTTACGAGAGCCGCACAGATCTAGAGCTTGGGACGAGTTATGAGGAAGGGGGAGGGCCTCTATTTATAGAGGCGGCTGACTCTCCCCTTTTCTCCACAACCGAGGTGGGACTATTAATTTGGGATTAATTAAATCAAGTTAGTTTGCCTTTCACAAATGGCAAACTTCCTCGAATTTTAACTCCCTCACCGTTGAGCTTCAATGTTGGTACAACGTACCAAATCGAAGAGGGTTCAACGGTGAACGCGTAGGAAAAAACGGCTCGTCAATCCGAGTCCGTTTGACCCTTCAAACAATTGTCCAAAGTTAGCCAAAAGTCATGCTTCTCTTAGAAACGTAGCCGTCAAGAAATCCTAGGTTTCATAAAACCCTAACCAGAAAATTCGGGCTTGGTGGGCCTCCATTTTCGCTGGTTTCATCCCAACAGTTTGGCTGACTTGTTTTGGCTATAACTTGTGCATTTGGACTCCATTTTTGATGCGGTTTGAACCTGCGTTTAGAGCGGGACGATCCCGTCATCTAGGTAACCTTTTCAACGTGTTTATTTAATTAAATATAGTCTTAAACAATTTAAGACACATTTAATCTCTTTTGCATCATATGCAAATTAGTCCATATCTAGGCTTACATTATCATTTGCATCAAATACAAATGATCCGAGGGCATATTCCTCTACATATATATCGCGATCGTCGCGATGACTAAAACACAAAAGGCCGGCCACCTCTTAAAGATCTACACATTATCCTCCAAAGTCTACATCTTCTGAGAAGCTCATCATCCAAGAAACAAGTCTTGAAAATGCTCAGCCAGATCCAGCAGTACCTTGCAGACACAGTGAAGACTGATTCAAAGAATACTTTAGTGGAGTCATCTACCAACTTCGAAGAGCGTTCCACTCCAGAGCGCCACTGCTTTTCAATAGCCGCTAGATGAGTGAAACTTGTATAGATGAGTGATGATTGTATTTGCTTTCAGAACATGATGGATGTATAGACGAATAGGAGATGATTGTATAGATACATAAGAAATCTGCAAGCCTGAAGCTTGTACAGATCAGGGGGAGTCCCTCGATAGTTGTACTCTTTTCCCTTAAGTTGTTGGTTTTTCCCACTGGATTTTCCACGGCTAAGATTTTAACGAGGCAACCACAGTGGCTCTGGATCCAGAAGTATCCACCCCATTAGCATACTGAATCCTGAAGTATTCATATGCTTAACCCAAGGTAATGGAGAGATGAGGGGGAGTGTTGTGAGTTGAGGGAGGCCTTTGGCCTCCCTCCCCTCATCATCTCACCATTACTCCCCACTAATTATAGTGGGGAGTCCCTTGGACTCCTAAACCCCCAATATGAGAATGAATATATAGAGAGCCATGGCTTATGCCATAGCTACTCCTAATCTTAGATTGGTTTACATCTTGGAGTTTATAACAATAATTGAACTCTCGCAAAAAAATCAGTATGATTTGTCGACAGCCCATAGAATTGAATGTGAATAGGGGCATACTGATTGGTTGACTAACAACCCCTATGTTATAAGAAAAAGTTGGATCAGCTAGTTAATAGTTTTCGTATATAATATTTTAATTTTTTAAATCAAAATTGTGGCATATTTGACATTTGTAAAAGAATAACCCAGTTCGTCACAAAATCAAGCATGCATTGTAAAAGAATAACAAAGGGGATGCTTACGCTGCGTTCATATGCATGGGCATGGCCTGAAAACACGACGTCAACTTATTATACGAACCATGATTCAAACATTACTCTAATGGATTCTCCTTCCATGTAATAATAGTTGTAGCTATTGTACCATGGAGAATGCACAAGAACAATTAACCGTGGTGTTTCAGTTCTGTTCACTTTTGGTAGCTCAATTTCAAGCCACTTGTATTGCGGAGTGTATTTTCCTGTAAACAGAAAGGAAGCAAAACCATAAATACTAATGGAGAAGACTTGCCAGCATATCATGAATAACTAACTAAATATTTCTACGCCAAACAGTTCTAAAACAAAGAGGTATCATATACATTAGTTGCTCCCTAAAACCTAATGTGGTACCTATTAAGATTCGATGATGATGCCATGAAAACTACAAGAGATCTGTCTTGAGTTCATACCATATGCTGAATATGATGACATGACGATGATACGTGCTGAGGCACGCTTGATGGATTACCAAAAAGGAGATGTGCTTCCAAAAGCTTTATACAAAACATGATATCTGTGCCTAAATGGCTTGAAAGGCTCAGTCTCGCCCTACAATTGAATTGTGAACATTTCTAGTGATCAGTACTTCAAAATAAACATATAACAATGGAATTGAGAAGAGAAAGTCTGACAGAATAGATGGTAAATTTTATATTTACAATTTCAGGAACAAAATCAATCTTATGGTTTCCTGCAGTCCAAATCCAACGCTGATACGCAGTGCACCTCTTAACAAACCTGCCCCATGTATCCCACCTGACATTGTCGTGATTTGGGTAGTTATCGGCATAAGAGAGATCACGAACATACAGCATAGTCTGGCCTTTCAGCGGGTTCATCTCATAATGAGTAAGTGTCCTGTATATTTAAAAACATTTAATTAGTTTATCAAGCTCAACCAAAAAAATATTTACAAAATAACAGTGTATCTATCTTCACATTAATCATGAGTTTACTGAAGTACATGGCTAAGAGAAAAATGCATTCATCTCTAATGCTCAATACAAGCAAGAAGAAACTTGGATTAAAATTATTACCCCTACTACTTCACTTCATGGGGTTATTCTTTTGGTTTCTTTATCGTTTCTTAGTAACCTCTTTAAATCAAAACTGGGTTCTCCAATTCGCTGATTAAT
>JAULAV010000069.1:564-18565 GCA_030789695.1 Scilla litardierei | reverse complement strand
CTAGTTGTGACTTACTGTTCACTCTAAAATTCTCCTAAGCTACTGTTTATCGTTAGTCGGTCTAAGAACGTTTGGTGACCGACTAGTTGACAATTTAGTCGGTCAATTTTTGTTCTTGGACCGACTAAGTCAACTTGCTTTCAGACTAAGTTATTTTGCCTCTTAGTCGGTCTACGTTCACTGACTGACCGACTAGTTGTGAAACTAGTCGGACAGAAAGTCTTCTTGGACCGACTAGATTTCTAGGTCTGAAATTCTATCTCTTCTCAGATCTACTCTTAGTCGGTCCACGTTGTTTGGCTGACCGACTAGTTGATGAACTAGTCGGTCAGTGATTGTTCTTTGACCGACTAATTCACACAGATTTCTATCCGTTGATGAATGACCTAACTTGTGTTTTTGGGTTCCTATAAATACGAACCTAGGTCATTTCTATCTAGGTAAGAGCTTCCATTCAGAGATTCATTGAGATCAAAAGAGATAGCTATTCTCCCTCAAATCTAAAGCTCTCTTCCTCACAAGAAACCCATTCTCTCTCATTTCTAGATCTAGAGAGAAGCTTGTTCTTGGTGAGCTCTTCAAGCTATTGCTTGATCCAAGTCTCCAACTCAACCCTAGGCACCCATTGCTGGTCATTTCCTTGGTGCTAGGTTTTGGTGACTTCATCTTCCTCAAATCCTCCATTTCACCATTTGGGTAAGAAAAACTCAAGGTATAGGATTTTGTGGTAAGATTGTTTATTTCAATTAAACTCATTTAATTGCTTGTGTTTCTCTCGGTTGTGAGAGAAGATTGTGATCCCGGTTTGTGGGATTCACTTTGCCATTGCATGTATGATTTGATCTTGTGAAGGTTTTTCACAAGATATTCATAGTGGAAATCTTGAGTTAGGGTTTCTAACTCAAGTATCCGGAGGGGATCCGGGTGGTTGGGACGTAGGATCACCGGGAACAAGTCGGGGAGACTTGGGTGGATCCGAACCCATTAACATCGTTTGTTAGCATTGTTAATTTCATTGTTGTCATTCAATTTAAGCTTCCGCAAATTGATTTGGTAGTTGTGTGCAATTTAATTTGGAATTATACGCCTTATTATTTTAAAGTACTATTCACCCCCCCTCTAGTACTTGTGCAGTAGCTGGTAGGGCATTACATTTGGTATCAGAGCCAGATACACAGCTATGTCTGCCAACGACAACAAGACCGTGCGTCCACCTTCCAACTATGACACCTTCAGGAACCGTGAAGGAGCATCTTCGGTGATGGAGGGACATTCCTCTACGAGGCCTCCATTCTTCAACGGTACCAACTTCGGGTACTGGAAATGTAGTATGGAAACCTTCCTCCGAAGTGCATCTTTATGGAGGACTACAATGAAGGAGTACATCGAGCCCGAAGAAGAAGATTTTGAGAAATGGACAACCGCGGAGGTCGCCGCGGAGGTAAGCAATGCCAAGGCAATGAACGCCTTGCAATGCGCATTGGAGCCCGAGGACTTCAATAAGATATGCACATGTAAGAGTGCATATCAAATTTGGAACTCTCTCCTCATACTACATGAAGGGACGAGTCGGGTAAGAGACTCTAAACTCGTAGTCGTAAACAAAGATTACGAAATGTTTCATATGCAACAGGGCGAGAAGATGAAAGAATATTACGCTCGTTTTGTTGACATAATAAACGAGTTAGAGGCCCTCGGTAAGTCCTACACTCAAAAGGAGAAGTGCTCAAAGCTTATTGAAGGACTTCCCTCTTCTTGGGAAAAACGTACCTTCGCCATCGAGGAAGGTAATGACATGAATAAGTACACCGTAGTTCAACTAATGGGTACTTTAATGTCGTACGAGGTACGCAAGGATAGCAAGCTCAAATTGCAAGAAAAGATGAAGTCTTATCTAAAGCAAGACGAGCCAAAGAAAAAGGCTATTGCCTTCAAAGCCGCTCCATCCACATCCACATCAACCGATGATGAAGACTCGGAAAACGAGTTGGACTTGGAGTCCATGGCACTCATGGCCAAGAAGTTCAACCGTTTCTTCCGAAAAGGTAACTTCAAGACCAAAGGTAAATTTGGTTCTTCTAACGCCTCTTCCTCTCCTTTGTGTTTTAAGTGCAATAAGCCGGGATACATGAAAGCGGAGTGTCCCCTCAATAAGCAAAAGGAGAAGTGGAAGGCGCCAAAGTATGACAAGTCCAAGAAGTACATGAAAGGAAACAAGAAGGGACTTGTCGGAGCTACCTTCACCGACTCCGATGATTCTTCAAGCGGTGAGTCGGACGATGAGCAAGTGGAGCAAGCACACATGTGCTTCATGGCAAGAGAGGAGCACGATCAAGGATCCTCCTCTTCCGATGATAGTGATGAAGAAAGCGATGAGGTAACGATGGATGATCTTAGAAATGCTAACTCTCAACTTTGGTCAAAATACACTAAGTTAGTAAATAGATATACTAAGGTAAAAGATGACCTAGCTAGCATTCAAACATCGCCTAAGAATATCATCACCAACAACGACACCGTTGTTGAAGAGTTAAGAAATGAGATTGTAAATCTCAAATCTAAACTTGAACATGTTAGCATTGAGGATGCGGAAGAACATGAGATAGCGGATTTAACTTCTCAAAACTTGACTTTGAGTATTGAGAACGAGAATCTTAAATCTCGTGTTCATGTGCTCACATCGCAAATATCCACTTTGGATATTTCTTTGCGTTCTCTCAAAGAGAAATATGAGGACACATTGGGCCGAATCAACAAATTCAACAAGGGTAAGGGCCATTTGGATAATATCCTAAAAGATTTACTTCCGGCCAAACACCACATTGGCTTGGGGTATATGATGGGAAACTCATCCAAGTCGGTCACTACTTTTGTTAGGCCAACTTCCGAAGCCTCAACGAGTGGGAGCAAACACTCTATTGGTAGTTCATCTACCAATGGTGCTTCCACCTCGTCCACACCCTCTTTCGGAAAGAAACCCACTTTGGGTGGACCTCCAAAGAAGGGGCATGCCTACATGTACACCAATAACATGCCACGTAGGAACACACGTCCTACTCCACCGGCTCACACATATGATGATTTTTATGCAACACATTCTCGGGCACGTGCACACCAAGTGAGACACCCTCACGCACGTGTTCCCACACATGCATATGTACACCCACCTCATCATATGAATAATTCTCGTCGTGCACCATTCCATCATGTCCCGTATGCCTATCCACAACATGCATCACGTAGAAATCAACGTAGCATGCATGCACCCAATAGGATGATGGCTCCCAAAATTTTCACTATTTGGAGCCCAAAGGACACAAGCATGGACGAAAAATAAATGTATATGAATGCTTATTTTTCGGATGTTGTGCATAGTAAGAATTATGTGGGGAAGTCTAAGTCCACTTGGACTTGGCTTCCAAAGGTCTAATCCCTTGGACCCAATGACCTTGGGTACCATGATATGGAATTTACTATCTTTAGGTACTCAAGGAAAAGAAAAAGAAAAGGAGCAACAAATTTAAATTTAGCTCCAAATGGAATTGGATACTCGATAGCGGGTGCTCCAAACACATGACGGGTGACGCTCGATTGCTCTCCGGAGTGGTTCCCATTGCGAATGGAAACCGCGTCGTATTTGGAGGCAACGAGAGCGGAACCATCATAGGTGTTGGTAAAGTCGGTAACCCTTCTAAACCATTAATTAGTGATGTTTATCTTGTTAGTGGTTTAAATCACAATCTTATTTCAATAAGCCAACTTTGTGACAAAGGTTACAAAGTTAGCTTTGCGAAAGGATTGTGTCATATTTTAAGAAAGGATAATGAAAAATTATTATTTTCCGGAACTCGTCGTAAAGACATTTATATTTTGGATCTTCCTAAGTCATATGAACAATGTCTCGTTGCCAACACAAGTGAACAACACTTATGGCATCGACGCTTTGGACATGTGAACTTTGGAACACTATATAAGCTTTCAAAATTGAATTCTATTAAAGGTTTTCCGAAGCTTGTTTTTGAAAGGAAAAGTTTTTGTGATTGTTGTCAACGCGGCAAGCTTCCTAAATCTTCATTTAAACCTAAGAAAAGCATCTCTACTAAACGGCCACTAGAGCTATTACATCTAGACTTATTTGGGCCAACTAGAGTAGCTTCCTTAGGAAATGCAAGGTATGGACTTGTCATCGTAGATGACTATTCAAGATTTACTTGGGTATTTTCATTGTGTAATAAAAATGAAGCTTTTGAAAACTTCACAATTTTTGTTAAGAAAGTACAAAATCTCTTAGGAACCACCATTGTCACTATTCGTAGTGATCATGGAGGTGAATTTGAGAATGAGTCTTTTGAGACATTTTGTGATGAAGTTGGTATTACTCACACCTTCTCTTTCCCTCGTGCACCTCCTCAAAATGGTGTAGTTGAGAGAAAGAATAGGACGCTAGTGGAGTGTGCTCGCACTATGCTTGATGATAGCCAACTTGGCCATCAATTTTGGGCGGAAGCGGTACACACCGCTTGCTATGTGTTTAATAGAATACTTTTGAGGCCCGGCACTAAACAAACTTGTTATGAATTGTTGTTTGGTAGGTTGCCTCAAGTTAAACATTTTCGTGTTTTTGGTTCGAAATGTTTTATTAAGAACACATATGGTAGTTTGGACAAATTCGATCCGAGATCCGATGAGGGGATTTTTGTTGGATATTCTACGCGTAGCAAAGCCTACCGGATATTCAACAAACGAACCTCAACGATCGAGGAGTCGCTTCATGTCTCATTTAATGAAGGATTTGTTCCAACTAGAATTTCAAATGATAATGATTCTATGGATGTTTTATGTGATTCGTTTGATAATTCTAAGTCTAATGATTCTATTGATTCTATTGAGACTAACCCAACTAATGAAGTTGTTGAGAATGTTCCTAGTGATCAAGGTATTCCCAAACGGCTTCATACCGTTCGTGACCATCCCCATGAGCAAGTCATTGGCAATATTCAAGATAGTGTCAAGACGAGATCGCAAGTCCACCACTTCGCAAATTGTGCCTTTGCCTCATCGATAGAGCCAAAGAATATTAATGAAGCATGCGAAGATAGCGCTTGGATCTTAGCCATGGAGGAGGAGCTCATTCAATTCGAGAGGAATGAAGTTTGGGAGCTTGTTCCATTGCCATCGAAGAACCACACCGTCATAGGGACAAAGTGGATCTTCAAGAACAAAACCGACGAAAACCAAGTCGTCGTCTGGAACAAAGCTCGGTTAGTAGCTCAAGGCTATCGTCAAGAGGAAGGTATCGATTTCGAAGAATCTTTCGCTCCGGTAGCTAGATTAGAATCAATTAGATTACTTTTGTCTTTTGCATGCCATAAGAATTTTAAATTATTTCAAATGGATGTTAAAAGTGCATTTTTAAACGGAGATGTCGTTGAGGAAGTTTACGTTTCTCAACCTCCGGGCTTCATAAATGAAAAATTTCCAAATCACGTTTTTAAACTAAAGAAAGCTCTTTATGGTTTGAGACAAGCTCCTCGAGCTTGGTATGATCGCCTAAAGAATTTTCTTTTGGATTTGAATTTTAAAATGGGCGAAGCCGATTCAACACTTTTTATTAAGCATGCGAATAATGATATATTATTAGTTCAAATTTATGTTGATGATATCATTTTCGGTGCTACTAACTTTGCTCTTTGCGAAGAGTTTTCTAATGTTATGAAGGAACAATTTGAGATGAGCCACATGGGCGAACTCAAATATTTCTTAGGTCTCCAAATTCGCCAATTGAACGATGCAATCTTCATCCACCAAACAAAGTACACGGTGGAGTTGCTAAAGCGATTTGGAATGGAGAATGACTCCGGGAAAAAGACTCCTATGAGCACTACAACGCATCTTGATAAAGATACGGGCGGAAAAGATGTAGACATTCGTCTATATCGAGGTATGATAGGTAGCTTACTTTATCTTACCGCGAGTAGGCCCGATATTATGTTTGCCGTATGTATATGTGCTCGTTATCAGTCTCAACCTAAGGATTCTCACTTAGTAGCGGTAAAACGTATTTTTCGCTATCTAAGTTACACTTTAGATTTTGGATTACTTTATCCGAAATCTAGCACGTATGAGTTAGTCTCATATAGTGACGCTGATTATGCGGGATGCAAATCCGACAGGAAAAGTACTAGTGGCACTTGCCATTTTCTAGGAAATTCTCTTGTCTCTTGGTTTTCCAAGAAGCAAAATTCGGTATCACTTTCAATCACCGAGGCGGAATACATTGCCGCCGGTGCCGCTTGTGCCCAGGTTCTTTGGATGAGACACACATTGAAGGATTTTGGTATTCATTGTGATACTAGCCCTATCATGGTGGATAACCAAAGTGCTATTTGTCTTTCAAAGAATCCGGTGCACCATTCCCGATCGAAACACATAGATGTCCGACACCATTTCTTAGATGATCATGTTGCTAAAAAGGACATCATATTAGTGTACGTTGAAACCCAAAAGCAAATCGCCGATATTTTCACGAAACCCCTAAAGGAGGACTCCTTTGTGCGGTTGCGTCGAGAATTGGGGATTATGGGTGAATCCGAGATATAGGATTCATATTTCATTCAAATATCTTGCATGCTATTATATTTCACGATATTTCATTCATGCTAGATTTATTGAATTTTTTTTTGGGAATTTTATGTGATTTGTTTGAATTTATGATCGAATTCGTATTTGAAAGTCGTATTTAAGATTTCGACATTTTATGGGGTAATTTAGATGACTAATGAGTGAGTTATGATATTTCATCCAAGTGGGTTGTGAAGAGAAATCAAATTTCAATTTTTGGACTCTTCTAGTCGGTTTCAGTTCACTAGTCAACCGACTAGATGCTCATCTAGTCGGTCAGCAAATGAACTCAGACCGACTAGATCAAGCCTATATCTATCTCCTATCTTTTTCTTTCGTTAGTCGGTCACAGTACACTTACCGACCGACTAGATTGAAAACTAGTCGGTCAGTGAATATACTGCGACCGACTAAATCTAGCCCTAGAAATCCCTCTGTGCCTCTGTTTCGCCTTAGTCGGTTCAAGCTCATTGACCGACCGACTAGATCGTAATCTAGTCGGTCAGTGCTTGAACTGTGACCGACTAAGTGTGTTAGAGCAGTTATGTCTTTTTGATTCCAGACCGACTTATACTCGATCTCATCCGACTAATTTCATTATTAGTCGGTCTTCTCTCCAGCTCAAACCCCCACTCGAAACCCTTCGTCTTCCGGCCGTTTCTCCGTCGATCGCCGCCGTCCGCCGCCATCGACTCCTCCTCCTAGGTAAAATCCCCTCTCCTAGGTGTCGATTTCCTATTCTAGGGTTGTCTCTCCTTGATTTCTAGCTCTAGCTCCTAGGGTTTCAATTTCTAACCTAGGGCTTGTATTTTTTTTCGAATCTTAGGGTTGTTAGCTTGTGATCTCTAGGTTGTTTTTGATCTTATCGTCGTGTGCTTGTGCTCGTAGTGCTATGGCTAAGACTAGAATTCCTATCGCCTCTTCCGGGGCTTCTCCTATGACCGTAGGGCCTTCCGACCCTAGGAATCCCCCGAAGCCTAAGCGTCGTGCCAAGTCAACCCAAGGCTCTCCATCATCGCCTCCTCCTAAGAAGCCTAGGACTGCGATAGTTAAACCCCGTAAATCCAAGACCAAAAAGCCTATTCTTCACACTCCGGCTACTCCTCCCGATTCCGACTCTGAATTTATCCCAGAGGATGAGCCTACTAGGGAACCCACTCCACCTCCGAAGACCCGTAAGGCTAAGGGTAAAGCTCCTATGCCAGTCGGCGGTGTAGACATATCGTTGTGCCGCGATGACCCTCAGTGTCTCGCAGCGTACAACCGTATAGAGCACTGTCCACTGTTGTTAGAGCATTACGTTCAGTTCTCTGATTTTCTCGGCCTTGCTGATCTTCTCTCTTATAGTGGCCTTCTAGATTATCTCCGATACGACCCCAAGGCCAATCCCAAACCGTACCCTCGCCTCGTGAAATTGTTCTATGCCAACCGTATTCGAGGCCAGTACGACGCCAGCCACTCCATTGAGACAACTGTCTTGGGAACTCCTATAGTTCTCACGGCAGAAATCTTGGGGAAGATTCTTGGTTGCTTGTCGTGTGGCCTCCTCCCTTCGGACATTTCCGTAGACGACATTTCTTCCTTGGATCAGTCTATTCTTTCTGAGATTTTCCAGGTTATCCCCTCCGCATTCATTGGTGTTCCATCGAAATCTTTTAAGCCGAATGCGTGGGTTCTTAACCTGATTTTGAAGTCGTGTCTCCTCCCTAAGTATGGATCCTCTTCACTCCCATCCCAGCCGTTCTTGAAACTCATATACGCTTTTTTCTTAGGGTGCGAGATTAATTGGGCTCGCGTGATACTCGATAAGATGGATTCTTTCGAGTGTATACGCAAGACCAATAAGTCTGCGCACATTCCATACCCTTGCCTGTTGACTCTCGTATTCCGTCATTTCCGAGTCCCCCTCCCTCCTGATGATGAGCGTCCCTTGGGTACGCCTCTGAACGCGACGGCCGTGAAGAAATCTCTAGCGGCTCTTCGTCACGTGCAGAGGTCTACCGCATCTGCATCTCAGTCTACTCCGTCAGCTGCTGCAGCCTCCTCTTCCCCTGCTACATTGGACGATGTCGTACGCCTACTTCGTCAGCACGACGCCCGTTTGGCTCGTACTGAGGAGGTAGTCTGCCGTATGGCTCGTATGATGGGGATTGATCTTCCTCCTTCAGTGTCTGAGGTCGAGGAGATGGACGATGAGGAGCTTGACGAGCTTGTCACTTCTTTTGCCCGTGGCGATGAGGCCACTGCTGCTGCTGCTGGTACTTCCACTTCTGCTCCTGGAGTTGGCACCACTACCGGTGTTCCAGAGTCTACTGCTTCATCTCTTCAGCCTTCTGAGCCTGCTGCTGACCCTACTTCCGAGCCTGCTCATGTCTCTCCTGCTGCTGTTGACACTGCCACTGCTGCTGCTTCTGTCGAGACCCCTGCTGCTGTTGATATTCCAGTTGATGAGCCTGTTGCTGAGATCTCCACTCCTGCCCCGACGATTCCATCTGTTGAGACACCTCTACTCCCTGCAGAGCCTGAGTCCACTCCGTCGACTGGACCCACGGACGCTGCAGATCCAGCCTCCTCCTCGTGATCGTTGTTCCGAGGACTCTCCATATACGCTTTGGATGATATATCTTAGCGAGAGTATTTTGGGTTAGGATTGAGTATGAGGGTTATGATGTTTTGATGTATTTTGGATGATGATGATGATGTATTTCTTCTTGATGGGTATGTTGTATTTTGATGTATTGATATCTTCTTGGATGTACTCTTGATGTTATCATTTATATATATACATCGTTGTTGTCCTTATCTTAATTCGTCGTGCACATTTTAATATTCGTTGAATGTATATGAAATGTGATTTCGTCGCTCGTCGCATGAACACTTGGTTAAATAGATTTAAATTCTATAAATGGATAGAATTGTTTTCCATGCACAAATTTAACCAAGAATATTGAATATTGAAGAGTATATTTCTTTATTCAAGAAATGAATAAACATTTGGTATTTTTGATGATTTTGATTATCGTTGATTTTAATTGATAATGGAACATTTGGCACACCTTGTTTTGATTTCCACATTTTTCCCTTGGTGTCAAGTTGGTCCATTGTCTTTGTCTACGACTCCCGATGTTGGATTTTACATTTCCTAAATGTTGTCGTTGTATGCCCCCCATTTTTGGGATAATGCCAAAGGGGGAGAGATAATGATAATAAATAGCGCAAATGAAAATTTAACTCAATTTCCAAGAATCTAGTTTGATATGTTATATTCAGGGGGAGTTAAGATACATATAAGGATTTTCAAAATCCGATATTTCAAAAATCAATTCTCTTTATATATCTTACTCAACTGATTGATGCAATTCATATATATTCATTTTGGAATTAACGTGTCATCAATGCAGGGGGAGTAAGTATTTTACATTTGAATTATTATTTTTGATTATTATTTATGTTGGTTTGTCATCACCAAAAAGGGGGAGAATGTTGAAGATTGGACTCCCCGGATTTGGTTTTGATGATGAGCAAACATAAGTAATTCATGAACTAACAATTTGTGAGCGCAGTATTGGAGATCGTCGCCAATTTCACGAGAACATTCAAAGCGACATCTCAACACTTTCCAAAGCTCATATTCATGCCTAAAGCTTCGTTGAAGCTCTTGCGACGCTTTGGAAGATATGAAGATTCAATCGAAGCTATCGAAGACCGTTTATTAAGGTTTTATTCATAGTCTTTTAGCTTCGATATATAGAATGTTAAGCCTTGAGTATATCTTACGTCTATATCTTCATTACGCTCATTTCGTAGCTCTAGGATCCTTGCACAAGTTCATTCTAACTTCCTCGAAGCGTCGCGCTTCGATTCGGACTTTATTGTGCATATTAGTTGGTACAAGAACAAGTACTGACCGACTAGATGGTGATCTAGTCGGTCGGCAACTGTTCTTGGACCGACTAGTTTGATTCCTTAATTTCTTGGACTTTACTGTTTACAGTTAGTCGGTCTACGTTGATTCACCGACCGACTAGTTTGTGAACTAGTCGGTCAGTGATGCTTCTTTGACCGACTAGTTGTGACTTACTGTTCACTCTAAAATTCTCCTAAGCTACTGTTTATCGTTAGTCGGTCTAAGAACGTTTGGTGACCGACTAGTTGACAATTTAGTCGGTCAATTTTTGTTCTTGGACCGACTAAGTCAACTTGCTTTCAGACTAAGTTATTTTGCCTCTTAGTCGGTCTACGTTCACTGACTGACCGACTAGTTGTGAAACTAGTCGGTCAGAAAGTCTTCTTGGACCGACTAGATTTCTAGGTCTGAAATTCTATCTCTTCTCAGATCTACTCTTAGTCGGTCCACATTGTTTGGCTGACCGACTAGTTGATGAACTAGTCGGTCAGTGATTGTTCTTTGACCGACTAATTCACACAGATTTCTATCCGTTGATGAATGACCTAACTTGTGTTTTTGGGTTCCTATAAATACGAACCTAGGTCATTTCTATCTAGGTAAGAGCTTCCATTCAGAGATTCATTGAGATCAAAAGAGATAGCTATTCTCCCTCAAATCTAAAGCTCTCTTCCTCACAAGAAACACATTCTCTCTCATTTCTAGATCTAGAGAGAAGCTTGTTCTTGGTGAGCTCTTCAAGCTATTGCTTGATCCAAGTCTCCAACTCAACCCTAGGCATCCATTGCTGGTCATTTCCTTGGTGCTAGGTTTTGGTGACTTCATCTTCCTCAAATCCTCCATTTCACCATTTGGGTAAGAAAAACTCAAGGTATAGGATTTTGTGGTAAGATTGTTTATTTCAATTAAACTCATTTAATTGCTTGTGTTTCTCTCGGTTGTGAGAGAAGATTGTGATCCCGGTTTGTGGGATTCACTTTGCCATTGCATGTATGATTTGATCTTGTGAAGGTTTTTCACAAGATATTCATAGTGGAAATCTTGAGTTAGGGTTTCTAACTCAAGTATCCAGAGGGGATCCGGGTGGTTGGGACGTAGGATCACCGGGAACAAGTCGGGGAGACTTGGGTGGATCCGAACCCATTAACATCGTTTGTTAGCATTGTTAATTTCATTGTTGTCATTCAATTTAAGCTTCCGCAAATTGATTTGGTAGTTGTGTGCAATTTAATTTGGAATTATACGCCTTATTATTTTAAAGTACTATTCACCCCCCCTCTAGTACTTGTGCAGTAGCTGGTAGGGCATTACATATACGGTATGAACAAGACGTATAATCAAGATAAATTGCCCTATGGGCATATATCTCCCTACATCTCCCACTTGCACTTAGGCTATTTATCTCGGTATCTCATACCGTTATAGCATATCAGTCATTTTGACATTTGATATGACAAACCTAAGAATGGTTCTACTAATAAGTATCTACAACGAATTTTAATGGATTGAAATTACATCTCTTGATCACACAGGGTTGATCCTTTGGAAAAATGATCTGGATCAATTTTCCTAACTTTGTATAGCTAACAGTTAGCTTATACGATTTAGATGTGGGGTCTAATATTTCCGTAAGTCAGTTCTAGCTCATTCCACTTTATTGTGTCAATATGTCAAGTACATATTTGACACCCTAAGTCTCTATATATATACTATTAAATCAAAACAATTTTGACTTAATGATTTATATAGAAGATTCATTAAAGTGAAAAAATCCTTTTTACTTAGTCCGAAAAACGGAACAAAGTATATGAGCTCGCTCCCACTGACTTTAAGAATTACCTGGTCAAATTTCTTTAACATAATATCTAAATCATATTTAGGTTTATGTGCAAAATATAACCATTTGGTAAGTGCCTCAGATGGAATGTACTAGTGTCAGATTCGGTTTGACGAATGAGTCAAGTCAAGATCGTTTTAAGGAAACTTGACATTGACTCGTTCAATCAAAACGTCCTACACTGTACTTATTCCTTTAACCACTTTTAGTATTAGCTCTATTAATAACTAAATGCAGATAATCAAGAATTAATCTTGATTTGCGTATTTTTGTGTTCGCACACAATTTATACGCCCCCTGGAACCTGCACTTAACTACTGATTGACTTCTAGCATTTAGTCAGCTCCAAAATCAATATTATCGAAGAAATACACCATTATTCGAAAATATACGCAACCATCACAGAAAAGCCACATCCACAAAATTTAAGCTAATTCAATTTCAATTGCAACAAACGAGACATCCATTCCAAAACAACGGGTTCATTAAAAGAACCTTAATTTGTTTATCAAAAATAAACCTTGAGTGCAAAGCACTCATTCATTGTTTTCGATCCTTAAAGATGATACATTTTATTCAAATAAGAAAAATATCATCTCCATCACGATCAGCGTCTCCAGAAGTCTTTGAGCGGTCCCAGCAGCAACTGTTGCTTTAATTGCCGACCGATCTCCGTGCTTCTCTAATCTCCAGTTCTTATCAGCCACCTGTATACAGTACACAGATGTCTATAAGTATCTCATACTATATGAATGGAAATAATTGCATTTAATTGAATTTTAATTTGTACCTGAGGTGGAGGCATCAGTATGCCCCTTCTTCTTCTCTGCAAGATAGATCTTACAGTTCCTCTTCCAGTGGCCAATCTTGTGGCAATGGAAGCACTCAGATTTCGACGGGGCCCCTTTGTTCTTCTTCTTCCCATTCTTAGCCTTCGCAGGTTGTGGGACCTGCCTCTTCTTTCCTTTGCCTTTCGGCTTGTCGGAAGTAGCAGAGCCAACAACCAGTGCAGCCGGCTTCTTCTCAATCTCCTCAAATTGCCGGAGCATATTGAGGAGACCAGGAAGATCCGTCTCAAGGCTGTTCATTATAAAGCCAGTTATAAAGGGCTTGAACTCGGGAGTTAAAGACTTTAGGATAATGTCCGTGGACATCTCATTGTCCAGGACAAATCCTAACTGGGCGGCGTCCTCCACGTACCCGATCATTTTGATAACATGATCTTGTACGGGTCCTGTCGTCATCTTCGTGCCCCAGAGGTTACTAGTAGCTTCGAACTTGGCAGCTCTGGATCGCTTGCCATACAACTCTTGTGCATTAAGGAGTATGCTCTGAACATCCATATGTTCATGCTTCCTTTGCAGCTCGTTGGTCATCGAAGCTAGAGCAAGGCATCTTGCCTTCTCAGCATCCCTCTGGTACAACTTGAAGGCTTCTTTCTCTTCGTGGGTTGAATCCTCATCGGGCTTGTCCGGAGCGTCCTCGAATAATATGTATCCAATCCCAGCTAGGGAAAGGACCAACTTAATGTTCCTAAGCCAGTCTTTGTAGTTGGTTCCATCCAGCACGTTCTTTTCTACCATGTATTTTAGACCTGAGTCCATTCTGCATTTTATAGATACTTTAGTTAGCATATGTTCGTAGTATAGTTTTAATGGTTTTAATAAAACTATATTCTCCCACTAAATGTATTTAAAGCCATAATAATAAACAATTTATTATAAAATAATATTTGTGAGAGAGGGATCCGACTACCATGAGTCTGACAACCTTGAGTGTATCTCAACAAGTTGTCCGACTCTGCAGTCGGTAGACGAACTCGTCGTCAATCATATTTACTATGATTCCCTATCGATTTTTACCCCTAGTCATTTGTGATCATGAGTGTGCTCAACCGGATCACAATGGCTAGCCTAGTCGGACCCTTGTTTTCGTGTCTAGCCTGACTTGCCCCTTTGCTCGGTGTATGCACGATGCGCCGGTTTGGGTCAGGTCCTAGACTACATTCTTGGTTAGACTTACGCCGAAGCTCGAGGGATGAGACAACGGTTTCAGTCAGGTTAAGATGTCAATCAAGAAATCGGTTTCTATAAGATTGACATGTCACGGCTTGAGTGTAGCTCAACAACCGGAACATGTTTCTTACAGTTGCCAACTCCTAAAACAAGGAGGGCTACGATTTATCTTGAACAAGATTATTATCGTATTGACTTAGGTATAGTCGATGGACTTACATAGTCATGAATCGACTCCTTGCGGTCCAGCGGACGCGGCCAGGGAATTGACTAAGCCAGGACCACTTGTTACCCAGTCTAGCTAGGTTGGTCCAAAATTAGCCAAGCACATTGACCGACATCATGATCCATTGAAGGAGTTATCATCAATCCTATGTTTTCCAAACAACTAAATGGCTTTTAATTAAAAGAACTAGTTAATCCTTATCAACTAGTGGATCCTAAAATTCAAAATTTTTCAGATTGGTTGAACATCTTTTATTAAGTCCTTATCAACTATAAGGTTCTACGTTCAACTTACTACCCCAATCTTATTAGGATTTTAATAAAACAATTCAACATTTTTGTCCTTTTTGAAAATCATTATTTAAACATTTTAATGAAATGATTTACAAACAAAGGGACTATCCTAATCAGGTATTAGGTTTGAATGTTGTTTTGTTTTATCAAACATAACATGTCACTATCATGTTTTAATGGCTAACCTAACAAGGTTTATGTATACATTATACAACATGAAATGAAGCAACTAACTTTATCCGCATAAAAGAAAGTTTCATTTTTAGTGACATATGTGAGCATTTGCAAGTTCTAAAATTATCTACATAATTAAAACATGCAAATCTAAATTTTAACACTTAAAATTTAAAGATTAAAATTTAAAGCCTTCATAAAAAATTTTATCGCATAAAACTAGGTCGTACAAAATTATCAAATAATTTTAAACCTAGGCCTTTAAAAAATTTTTAACCTTATTTCTAAAATTAAAATATCACATAAAAATTTTAGAAATAATTATGTAGTAAAAGAAATTAATTTATATTACATCTCATGAAATAAAATTATTTCTATTATTTACATATTTAAAACAATTTTAAAACTCTTTTAAAATCTTTTAGAAATCCTTTTTAGAAGCTTTCAAATAAAGTTTAAAGATTTCTAACTTTTATGTAACTAAAGAAAAATTCTTAATTTTCAAAAATAAATTTTTTCTAAAGTTTACATAAACTTTAAACACCCTTTAAAAATTTTTAATGTCTCATAAAAATTTACAAAGTATTTAAAACATAGTAGACTACTTTTAGATTTATCGCATAAAAATAATTGTCCCAAAATTAAAACTAATTTCCGTGTTGCAAAATTAATTTTTGAAACACAAAATTATTTTCAAAAAAAAAAGGTTTTGAACATGCAAGCTAAGCATTTTTTTAATAATTTAAAAAAGTCGCTATAGTAGATCTATAGCATAACCGTGGCTCTGATACCACTGTTGGGGTTTTGGCGGACCCCCAGAGCTCAGATCCGTATCCGTCCTAAGTCGGACGGACTACGGAGGCACAAAAGCGCAGCGGAAAAACCAGAAATCATATTTCTACACTAGCTAAACTTATTTAGCTAGGCTCTGGGGAGCCAGAACCTAGCCCGATCTATGCCGACTTGGAGTGGGTCTGACCACCCCAAGAAGGATCTACACTAAGCGACTAATTAAATCATTACGCTAAAAACGCTTAATCCACATACCCGGAATCTTGGCCCTGGAGCAGGCAAGATGTACCGCACCGTCTTGAGAAGCTCCTCGTAGCCGAGCCGCGTTGACCCGATCTCCCTGAGCCGCCTCGCACCCTCGCACCGATCCGCCCGAGCCGCTTTTGCCTCCGAGCCGATCACACGCGGTAGAAAGTTTCACTTGAGAAGAACCCGCGTCTTAGACGTCCGGATCAGATCCAAACCCCCTTCGTAGTCGTGCTAGGACTACTCCGGAGAACAGGAAAATTAGAGAGAGAGATTTAGTCGCCGATCGAGCCTGCTCTAAAATTCTGGAGCTACTCGATCGTTGACTGGTGTGTTTTTCAACGAGGAGAGTGCACCCCTATTTATATAGGGAGTGAGCACTCAACTTCTCGTTGCGGGCAATGTGGGACAATCCCCATGAAGAGAAAAATAAATTAAGTCATTTGGCTTAATTTCAACTTTAAAGTTAGCCTTTCACAAAGTCAAACTTTAACGAATTAATTCTCCTCACATACTAAACTTCAGAGACCAAACAAGCTATCAATCAGAAAAGCTTGGAATGGTGAACGCGTAGGAACTGACGGTGACGAATTTCGACTTCGTTTGACCCCTCAAACAATTGCTCAAAGTTTAGCAATTTTCACAAAATTCGTAGCCGTCATTAGGGTTTTCAAAAACCCTAATTTGACTTAAGTTGCGGGCGCGCCCGCTAGACTTAGCGGGCGCGCCCGCTCAAGGGGGCAAGGGCGGGCAGCCCGCCCGCTGCAAGCAGCGGGCCGTGCCCGCTGCATCAGCGGGCGCCCGCCCGCTGCACACAGCGGGCCACGCCCGCTGTGCAGCGGGCGCCCGCCCGCTGCACACAGCGGGCCACGCCCGCTGTGCAACCGGCGTGCGCCCGTTGCAGCCAGCGGGCGTCGCCCGTTTGCCTTTGCACATGGGCCTTTTGGCCCAGTGGGTCTAACCCACTTCCCCTTGAACTCTTTCTGCGTTTCTGGGCTCGTTTGAGCTCCGATTTGGACGCGGTTTGAACCTGTGTTTAGACCGGGACGATCCCGTCATCCAGGTAACCCTTTCCAACAAGTTTGTTCCTACTAAATTTGTTGTAACTAATTTACAACACGTTTAGTCAAAGTTAGCATCTAATGCAACGTTGTGTCCCTATTGCTAATACGACTAACTTTCACAACTTAACTTGTGAATATCATCAAATGACATTTCTCTCTATTCTATATTCCTATTACTAAGACACGAGCACTACTCGGTGTGAGACCCTACAGCCTGACCTTACTACAGGTTGGGGCTCGAAACCCCTAGACGACGGTCACTACGAGCAGTAGCTGTCGTCCCTGTTTCAGAGTCATCATAACGTGATCGACCCTTTGACAAAAGTATCATAGGGTTTGCATTGGCTGTGTCAGTGATGAATTCCGTTAGCTAAAATCCCTTCGTCAAGACTGTGTTATTGTTGGCCTAGGGTGTGGTTTACTGTCAACCCTATTAGACAACATTGGTCAGTATACGGCGGTCTTTATTGTATACACGTTGTACTACTTGCAACGTACCCCGGCCGAGGATTAACATAAAGACCGTACTGAGCCTATAACACTAACTTCCCTTTAATGGAAGTGACGAATTCCATCTTAATCATTTACTCATCTTGAGAGCTTCAGGTGCAACCCAACCTAAGATCTTTCATCAGGTCTGGTCCTCGAAGCTAGATCATGGGTCTAAGCTACACCGTCCGCTCACAGGTTGGTACAGATGACTTCAGGTCTTAAGGATCAACTAACCTATCATCACCCTAGAGTTATTAAAGACAGATCATTAAAGTTAACCATTTAATAACTCTAACTTGGTCGTTCAGTGAACTCATTCTCTAATGAGCACCTG
>JAULAV010000068.1:140188-172372 GCA_030789695.1 Scilla litardierei | reverse complement strand
TGCCGGTTGTGCGGGCTGCGTAATTTTGGATAAATGTTGACATTTTTCTCAAAGAGCAAAACGGTGACAATTTTTACGGGTGTGTGCGCAGTTAATTTTGGGTAAATGTAGACAGTTTTTTTTACCATCGAACAAAACTGTCACAATTTTGCCGGGTGTGCGCGCTGGTACTTTTGGGTAAATGTAGAAAGTTTTTGCTCAGCGCGCAAAACGGTCCCAATTTTGACGGTTGTGCGCGCAGAGTCACTTTGGGTAAATGTAAACATATTTGGTCAGCGCGCAAAATGATCACAATTTTACCGGTTGTGCACGCTGGGTCACTTTGGGCAAATGTTGACATTATTTGCGTAGTGCGCAAAACAGTCACAATGTAGCGGAGTGTGCGCAGTGGGTAATTTTGGGTTAATGTAGACATTTTTCGTCAGCGCGCAAAAACGGCCACAAATTTACCGGTTGTGCGGACTGCGTAATTTTGGGTAAATGTTGACATTTTTTCTTAGAGCGCAAAATGGTCACAATTTTGCCGGGTGTGTGCACTGGTAATTTTGGGTAAATGTAGATATTTTTGCCCAGCGCGCAAAACGATCACAATTTTACCGGGTGTGGGCGTTGGTAATTTTCGGTAAATATAGACAGTTTTGCCCAGCGCACAAAAAGGTGACAATTTTAACGGTGTGCGCGCTGGTAATTTTCAGTAAATGTAGACAGTTTTGCCCAGCGCACAAAACGGTCACAATTTTGCAGGATGTGCGCGCTGGGTAATTTTGGTTAAATATTGACATTATTTGCACCACGCACACCGTGGTAATTTTGGGTAATTTTTGGTAATTTTGGTTAAATTTTACCGGGTGTGGGCGTTGGTAATTTTCGGTAAATATAGACAGTTTTGCCCAATGCACAAAAAGGTGACAATTTTAACGGTGTGCGCGCTGGTAATTTTCCGTAAATGTAGACAGTTTTGCCCAGCGCACAAAACGGTCACAATTTTGCAGGATGTGCGCGCTGAGTAATTTTGGTTAAATATTGACATTATTTGCACCACGCACAAAATGGTCACCATTTTGCCGGTTGTGCGCGTTGAGTAATTTTTGGTAAATGTGGACATTTTTGGTCAACGTTCAAAACGGCCACAATTTTACAGGTTATGCGCGCTGAGGAATTTTGCGAAAATTTAGTTAGTTTTGCTCAGCGAGCAAAACGGTCACAATTTTGCAGGTGGTGCGGGCTGAGTAATTTTGGGAAAATGTTGACATTTTTGCTCCGCGCGCAAAACGGTCACAATTTTGCTGGGTGTGTGCTGGTAATTTTGGGTAAATGTAGACAGTTTTGCCCAGCGCGCAAAACGGTCACAATTTTGCCGGCTATGCGCGCGGAGGAATTTTGGCTAAATGCAGACATTTTTGCTCTGCGCGTTAAACGGTCACAATTTTGCAGGTTGTGCGCGCTGGGAAACTTTGGGTATATGTAGACATTATGTGTGTAGCGCGTAAAATGGTCACAATTTTGCCGGTTGTGCGCGCTGGATAATTTTACATAAATGTAGACAGTATTCCCAGCGCGCAAAACGGTCACATTTTTGCCGATTGTGCGCACTGGGTAATTTTCGGCAAATATAGAATGTTTTGCTTAGCGTGCAAAACTGTCACAATTTTGCCAGTTGTGCACGCTGGGTAATTTTTGGAAAATGTATACAGTTTTCGTCAGCGCGCAAAACGGTGACAATTTTGTCGGGTGTGAGGGCTGGTAATTTTGGGGAAATGTAGACAGTTTTGCTGAGGCGCAAGACTGTCAAAATTTTGTCGGGTGTGCGCGCTGGTACTTTTGGGCAAATGTAGACTATTTTATTCAGCACACAAAACGGTCACATTTTTTACGGCTGTGCGCGCTGGGAAATCTGGTTAAAAGTTGACATTTTTTGCTCCGCGCGCAAAACGGTCACTATTTTGCCGGTTGTGAGCGTTGAGTAATTTTGGGTAAATGTAGACATTTTTTGTCAATGTTCAAAACGGCCACAAATTTACAGGTTGTGCGAGCTGAGGAATTTTGGGTAAATTTAGTGAGTTTTGTTCAGCGAGCAAAACGGTCACAATTTTACCAGTTGTGCGGGATGAGTAATTTTGGAAAAATGTTAACATTTTTGCACAGCGCGCAAAACAGTCACAATTTTGCAGGGTGTGCACGCTGGTACTTTTGGGTAAATGTAGACAGTTTGTTCTGCAGGCAAAACGGTCACTATTTTGTCGGTTTTCCGCGTTGAGCACTTTGGGTAAATGTAGACATATTTGGTCAGCGCACAAAACAGTCACAATTTTGTAGGTTGTGCGCACTGGGTTAGTTTCAGTAAATGTAGACATTATCTTCGTAGTGCGCAAAACAGTCACAATGTTGCAGGTTGTGCGCGCTGCGTACTTTTGGGTAAATGTAGACAGTTTTGTCCAGCACGCAAAACGGTGACATTTTCGCCGGTTGTGCGCACTGTGTAATTTTGGGTAAATGTAAACAGTTTTGCTCAACGCCCAAAACTGTCACAATTTCGCCGGTTGTCTGCGCTGCGCAAATTTTGGAAATTGTAGACAGTTTTGCTCAGCGAGCAAAACTGTCACAATTTTGCCGGTCGTGCGGGCTGAGTAATTTGGGTAAATGTTGACATTTTTGCTCCACGCGCAAAACGGTCACAATTTTACCCCGTGTGTGTGCTGGTAATTTTTGGTAAATGTACATAATTCTGCCCAGCGCGGAAAACGGTCACAATTTTGCCGGGTGTGTGTGCTGGTAATTTTAGGTAAATGTAGATAGTTTTGCCCAGCACGGAAAACGGTCACAATTTTGTCGGCTATGCGCACTGAGTAATTTTGGTTAAATGTAGACACTTTTGCTCTGAGCGTAAAATGGTCACAATTTTGCAGGTTGTGCACGCAGGGACACTTTGGGTAAATGTAGACATTATTTGTGTAGCTCGTAAAGCGGTCACAATTTTGCAGGTTGTGCTCGCTGGGTAATTTTCGGTAAATGTAGACACTATTGCCCAGCGCGCAAAACGGGTGACATTTTTGCAGGTTATGCGCACAGTGTAATTTTGGGTAAATGTATACTGTTTTGCTCACCGTGCAAAACTCTCACAATTTTACCAGTTGTGCACGCTTGGTAATTTTTCATAAATGTAGACAGTTTTCGTCAGCGCGCAAAACGGTCTCAATTTTGCCGGTTGTGCGGGCTGCGTAATTTTGCGTAAATGTTGACATTTTTTCTCAGAGCAGAAAATGGTGTCAATTTTTCCGGGTGTGACGCTGGTAATTTTGGGTAAATGTAAACATTTATTCCCAGCGCGTAAAACGGGCACAATTTTATCGGGTGTGCGCGCTGGTAATTTTGGGTAAATGTAGACAGTTTTGCCCAGCGCGCCGGGTGTGCGCGCTGGTACTTTTGGGTAAATGTAGACAGTTTTGTCGGTTGTGCGCGCAAAACTATCACAATTTTGTCGGTTGTGCGCGCTGAGTCACTTTGGGTAAATGTAGACATATTTGGTCGCCGCACAAAACGGTCACAATTTTGCAGGTTGTGCACGCTGGGTCACTTTGGGTAAATGTTGACATTATTTGCGTAGTGCACAAAACAGTCACAATGTTGCGGAGTGTGCGCGGTGGGTAATTTTGGATTAATGTAGACAGTTTTGCCCAGCACGCAAAACGGTGACATTTTTGCGGTTGTGCGCACTGTGTAATTTTGGTTAAATGTAGACAGTTTTGCTCAGCGCGCAAAACTGTCACAATTTCGCAGGTTGTGCGCGATGCGTAATTTTTGGAAAATGTAGACAGTTTTGCTAAGCGCGCAAAACGGTCACAATTTTGCCTACTGTGCGCGTTAGGTAATTTTGGTCACATGTAGGCAGCTTAGCTCGGCGCGAAAAACGGTCTCAATTTTATTGATTGTGCGTGTTGGGTAATTTTGGGCAAATGTATACTGTTTTGCGCAGGGCGCAAAACCGTCGCAATTTTGCCAGCTGTGCGCCCGGGACAATTTTGGGTAAATGTCGACATTTTTGCCCAGGACTCAAAACGGTCACAATTTTGCCGGCTTTGCGCGCCGGGTAATTTTGGTTAAATGTAGACATTATTTGTGTAGCGCGTAAAACGGTCACAATTTTGCCGGTTGTGCGCGCAGGGTAATTTTGGGTAAATGTTGACAGTTTTGCCCAGCACACAAAACTGTCACATTTTTGCCGGTTGTGCGCACTTGGTAATTTGGGTAAATGTAGACTCTTTTGCTCAGCGCGCAAAACCGTCACAATTTTACGGGGTGTCCGCACTGGTACTTTTGGGTTAATGTAGAGACTTTTGCTCAGCGCGCAAAACTGTCACAATTTTGCCGGGTTGTGCGTGCTGAGTCACTTTGGGTAAATATAGACATATTTGGTCAGCGCATAAAACAGTCACAATTTTGCCGGTTAAGCGTGCTGGGTCACTTTGGGTAAATGTAGACATTATTTGCGCAGAGCACAAAACGGTCACAATTTTTGCCAGTTGTGCACACATGGCAATTTGGGTAAATGTAGACATTTTTGCACAGCGCGTAAGACGGTCGCAATTTTGTCATATGCGCACACTGGGTAATTTTGGGTAAATTTAGTCATTTTTTCGCAGCGCACAAAACAGTCACAATTTTGCTGGCTGTGCACGCTGGGTAATTTTGGATAAATGTTGACATTTTTCACAAAGAGCAAAACGGTGACAATTTTTACGGGTGTGTGCGCAGTTAATTTTGGGTAAATGTAGACAGTTTTTTTTACCATCGAACAAAACTGTCACAATTTTGCCGGGTGTGCGCGCTGGTACTTTTGGGTAAATGTAGAAAGTTTTTGCTCAGCGCGCAAAACGGTCCCAATTTTGACGGTTGTGCGCGCTGAGTCACTTTGGGTAAATGTAGACATATTTGGTCAGCGCACAAAATGGTCACAATTTTGCAGGTTGTGCACGCTGGGTCACTTTGGGCAAATGTTGACATTATTTGCGTAGTGCGCAAAACAGTCACAATGTTGCGGAGTGTGCGCAGTGGGTAATTTTGGGTTAATGTAGACATTTTTCGTCAGCGCGCAAAAACGGCCACAATTTTACCGGTTGTGCGGACTGCGTAATTTTGGGTAAATGTTGACATTTTTTCTTAGAGCGCAAAACGGTCACAATTTTGCCGGGTGTGTGCACTGGTAATTTTGGGTAAATGTAGATATTTTTGCCCAGCGCGCAAAACGATCACAATTTTACCGGGTGTGGACGTTGGTAATTTTCGGTAAATATAGACAGTTTTGCCCAGCGCACAAAAAGGTGACAATTTTAACGGTGTGCGCGCTGGTAATTTTCAGTAAATGTAGACAGTTTTGCCCAGCGCACAAAACGGTCACAATTTTGCAGGATGTGCGCGCTGGGTAATTTTGGTTAAATATTGACATTATTTGCACCACGCACAAAATGGTCACCATTTTGCCGGTTGTGCGCGTTGAGTAATTTTTGGTAAATGTGGACATTTTTTGTCAACGTTCAAAACGGCCACAATTTTACAGGTTATGCGCGCTGAGGAATTTTGCGAAAATTTAGTTAGTTTTGCTCAGCGAGCAAAACGGTCACAATTTTGCAGGTGGTGCGGGCTGAGTAATTTTGGGAAAATGTTGACATTTTTGCTCAGCGCGCAAAACGGTCACAATTTTGCTGGGTGTGTGCTTGTAATTTTGGGTAAATGTAGACAGTTTTGCCCAGCGCGCAAAACGGTCACAATTTTGCCGGCTATGCGCACGGAGGAATTTTGGCTAAATGCAGACATTTTTGCTCTGCGCGTTAAATGGTCACAATTTTGCAGGTTGTGCGCGCTGGGAAACTTTGGGTATATGTAGACATTATTTGCGTAGCGCGTAAAACGGTCACAATTTTGCCGGTTGTGCGCGCTGGATAATTTTACATAAATGTAGACAGTATTCCCAGCACGCAAAACGATCACATTTTTGCCGGTTGTGCGCACTGGGTAATTTTCGGCAAATATAGAATGTTTTGCTTAGCGTGCAAAACTGTCACAATTTTGCCAGTTGTGCACGCTAGGTAATTTTTGGAAAATGTATACAGTTTTCGTCAGCGCGCAAAACGGTGACAATTTTGTCGGGTGTGAGGGCTGGTAATTTTGGGGAAATGTAGACAGTTTTGCCGAGGCGCAAGACTGTCACAATTTTGTCGGGTGTGCGCGCTGGTACTTTTGGGCAAATGTAGACCATTTTGCTCAGCACACAAAACGGTCACATTTTTTACGGCTGTGCGCGCTGGGAAATCTGGTTAAAAGTTGACATTTTTTGCTCCGCGCGCAAAACGGTCACTATTTTGCCGGTTGTGAGCGTTGAGTAATTTTGGGTAAATGTAGACATTTTTTGTCAATGTTCAAAACGGCCACAAATTTACAGGTTGTGCGAGCTGAGGAATTTTGGGTAAATTTAGTGAGTTTTGTTCAGCGAGCAAAACGGTCACAATTTTACCAGTTGTGCGGGATGAGTAATTTTGGAAAAATGTTAACATTTTTGCACAGCGCGCAAAACAGTCACAATTTTGCAGGGTGTGCACGCTGGTACTTTTGGGTAAATGTAGACAGTTTGTTCTGCAGGCAAAACGGTCACTATTTTGTCGGTTGTCCGCGTTGAGCACTTTGGGTAAATGTAGACATATTTGGTCAGCGCACAAAACAGTCACAATTTTGTAGGTTGTGCACACTGGGTTAGTTTCAGTAAATGTAGACATTATCTTCGTAGTGCGCAAAACAGTCACAATGTTGCAGGTTGTGCGCGCTGCGTACTTTTGGGTAAATGTAGACAGTTTTGGCCAGCACGCAAAACGGTGACATTTTCGCCGGTTGTGCGCACTGTGTAATTTTGGGTAAATGTAAACAGTTTTGCTCAACGCACAAAACTGTCACAATTTCGCCGGTTGTCTGCGCTGCGCAAATTTTGGAAATTGTAGACAGTTTTGCTCAGCGAGCAAAACTGTCACAATTTTGCCGTTCGTGCGGGCTGAGTAATTTGGGTAAATGTTGACATTTTTGCTTCACGCGCAAAACGGTCACAATTTTACCCCGTGTGTGTGCTGGTAATTTTTGGTAAATGTACATAATTCTGCCCAGCGCGGAAAATGGTCACAATTTTGCCGGGTGTGTGTGCTGGTAATTTTAGGTAAATGTAGATAGTTTTGCCCAGCACGGAAAACGGTCACAATTTTGTCGGCTATGCGCACTGAGTAATTTTGGTTAAATGTAGACACTTTTGCTCTGAGCGTAAAATGGTCACAATTTTGCAGGTTGTGCACGCAGGGACACTTTGGGTAAATGTAGACATTATTTGTGTAGCTCGTAAAACGGTCACAATTTTGCCGGTTGTGCTCGCTGGGTAATTTTCGGTAAATGTAGACACTATTGCCCAGCGCGCAAAACGGGTGACATTTTTGCAGGTTATGCGCACAGTGTAATTTTGGGTAAATGTATACTGTTTTGCTCACCGTGCAAAACTCTCACAATTTTACCAGTTGTGCACGCTTGGTAATTTTTGGAAAATGTAGACAGTTTTCGTCAGCGCGCAAAACGGTCTCAATTTTGCCGGTTGTGCGGGCTGCGTAATTTTGAGTAAATGTTGACATTTTTTCTCAGAGCAGAAAACGGTGTCAATTTTGCCGGGTGTGACGCTGGTAATTTTGGGTAAATGTAAACATTTATTCCCAGCGCGTAAAACGGGCACAATTTTATCGGGTGTGCGCGCTGGTAATTTTGGGTAAATGTAGACAGTTTTGCCCAGCGCGCCGGGTGTGCGCGCTGGTACTTTTGGGTAAATGTAGACAGTTTTGTCGGTTGTGCGCGCAAAACTATCACAATTTTGTCGGTTGTGCGCGCTGAGTCACTTTGGGTAAATGTAGACATATTTGGTCAGCGCACAAAACGGTCACAATTTTGCAGGTTGTGCACGCTGGGTCACTTTGGGTAAATGTTGACATTATTTGCGTAGTGCACAAAACAGTCACAATGTTGCGGAGTGTGCGCGGTGGGTAATTTTGGATTAATGTAGACAGTTTTGCCCAGCACGCAAAACGGTGACATTTTTGCGGTTGTGCGCACTGTGTAATTTTGGTTAAATGTAGACAGTTTTGCTCAGCGCGCAAAACTGTCACAATTTCGCAGGTTGTGCGCGATGCGTAATTTTTGGAAAATGTTAACAGTTTTGCTAAGCGCGCAAAACGGTCACAATTTTGCCTACTGTGCGCGTTAGGTAATTTTGGTCATATGTAGGCAGCTTAGCTCGGCGCGAAAAACGGTCTCAATTTTATTGATTGTGCGCGTTGGGTAATTTTGGGCAAATGTATACTGTTTTCCGCAGGGCGCAAAACCGTCGCAATTTTGCCAGCTGTGCGCCCGGGACAATTTTGGGTAAATGTCGACATTTTTGCCCAGTACTCAAAACGGTCACAATTTTGCCGGTTGTGCGCGCCGGGTAATTTTGGGTAAATGTTGACAGTTTTGCCCAGCGCACAAAACTGTCACATTTTTGCTGGTTGTGCGTACTTGGTAATTTGGGTAAATGTAGACTCTTTTGCTCAGCGCGCAAAACTGTCACAATTTTACGGGGTGTTTGCGCTGGTACTTTTGGGTTAATGCAGAGACTTTTGCTCAGCGCGCAAAACTGTCACAATTTTGCCGGGTTGTGTGTGCTGAGTCACTTTGGGTAAATATAGACATATTTGGTCAGCGCACAAAACTGTCACAATTTTGCAGGTTAAGCGTGCTGCGTCACTTTGGGTAAATGTAGACATTATTTGCGCAGAGCACATAACGGTCACAATTTTTGCCGGTTGTACACACATGGCAATTTGGGTAAATGTAGACATTTTTGCACAGCGCGTAAGACGGTCGCAATTTTGTCATATGCGCACACTGCGTAATTTTGGGTAAATGTAGTCATTTTTTCGCTGCGCACAAAACAGTCACAATTTTGCTGGCTGTGCACGCTGGGTAATTTTGGATAAATGTTGGCAGTTTTGCTAGTACGCAAAACGATCGCAATTTTGGGTAATTTTGTGTAAATGTAGAGAGTTTTGCCCAGCGCG
The DNA here is from genome assembly GCA_030789695.1 of Scilla litardierei. Taxonomy (NCBI): domain Eukaryota; kingdom Viridiplantae; phylum Streptophyta; class Magnoliopsida; order Asparagales; family Asparagaceae; genus Scilla; species Scilla litardierei. The sequence goes on along the minus strand of JAULAV010000068.1, from coordinate 163,259 downwards.
CAAAACTGTCACAATGTTGCCAGTTGTACGCAATGGGTACTTTTTGGAAACTGTAGACAGTTTTCGTCAGCTCGCAAAACGGTCACAATTTTGCCGGTTGTGCGGACTGCGTAATTTGGGTAAATGTTGACATTTTTTCGTCAGCGCGCAAAACGGTCACAATTATGCTGGGTGTGTGCACTGGTAATTTTGGGGAAATGTAAATATTTGTGCTCAGCGCGCAAAACGGTCACAATTTTAACGGGTGTGCGCGCTGGTAATTTTCGGTAAATGTAGACAGTTTTGCCCAGCCACAAAACGGTCACAATTTTACAGGATGTGCGCGCTGGGTAATTTTGGTTAAATATTGACATATTTTGCTCCGCGCCCAAAATGGTCACCATTTTGCCGGTTGTGAGCGTTGAGTAATTTCGGATAAATGCAGACATTTTTGGTCAACGTTCAAAACGGCCACAATTTTGCAGGTTGTACGCGCTGAGGAATTTTACGAAAATTTAGTGAGATTTGCTCAGCAAGCAAAACGGTCACAATTTTGTCGGTGGTTCGGGCTGAGTAATTTTGGAAAAATATCGACATTTTTGCTCCGCGCGCAAAACAGTCACAATTTTGTTGGGTGTGTGCTGGTAATTTTGGGTAAATGTAGACAGTTTTTGCTCTGCGTGTAAAATGGTCACAATTTTGCAGGTTGTGCGCGCTGGGACTCTTTGGGTATATGTAGACATTATTTGCGTAGCGCGTAAAACGATCACAATTTTGCCGGTTGGTCGGGCATAGTAATTTTGGAAAAATGTCGACATTCTTGCTCCGCGCGCAAAACAGCCACAATTTTGCTGGGTGTGTGCTGGTAATTTTGGGTAAATGTAGACAGTTTTGCCCAGCGCGCAAAACGGTCACAATTTTGCCGGCTATACGCGCGGAGGAATTTTGGTTAAATGTAGACATTTTTGCTCTGCGCGTAAAATGGTCACAATTTTGCAGGTTGTGCGCGCTGGGAATCTTTGGGTATATGTAGACATTATTTGCGTAGCGCGTAAAACGGTAACAATTTTGCCGGCTGTGCGCGCTGGATAATTTTACGTAAATGTAGACAGTATTCCCCATCGCGCAAAACGGTCACATTTTTGCCGGTTGTGCGCACTGGGTAATTTTGGGTAAATGTAAACTGTTTCGCTCGGCGCGCAAAACTGTCACAAATTTTCCAGTTGTGCACGCTGGGTAATTTTTGGAAAATGTATAAAGTCGTCAGCGGGCAAAACGGTCCCAATTTTACCGGTTGTGCGGGCTGCGTAATTTTGGATAAATGTTGACATTTTTCTCAAAGAGCAAAACGGTGACAATTTTTACGGGTGTGTGCGCAGTTAATTTTGGGTAAATGTAGACAGTTTTTTTTAACCATCGAACAAAACTGTCACAATTTTGCCGGGTGTGCGCGCTGGTACTCTTGGGTAAATGTTGAAAGTTTTTGCTCAGCGCGTAAAACGGTCCCAATTTTGTCGGTTGTGCGCGCTGAGTCACTTTGGGTAAATGTAGACATATTTGGTCAGCGCACAAAATGGTCAAAATTTTGCAGGTTGTGCACGCTGGGTCACTTTGGGCAAATGTTGACATTATTTGCGTAGTGCGCAAAACAGTCACAATGTTGCGGAGTGTGCGCGGTGGGTAAGTTTGGGTTAATGTAGACAGTGTTGCCCAGCACGCAAAATGGTGACATTTTTGCCGATTGTGCGCACTGTGTAATTTTGGGTCAATGTAGACAGTTTTGCTCAGCGCGCAAAACTGTCACAATTTCGCCGGTTGTGCGCGCTACGCAAGTTTTGTAAAAAGTTGAAAATTTTGCTCAGCGCGCAAAACGGTCACAATTTTACCGACTGTGCGCGTTGGGTAATTTTGGTCAGACGTAGGCAGCTTAGCTCGGCGCGAAAAATAATTTTGGTCATATGTAGGCAGCTTAGCTCGGCGCGAAAAACGGTCACAATTTTACCGGTTGTGTGCGTTGAGTAATTTTGGGCAAATGTATAATACTGTTTTGCGCAGGGCGCAAAACAGTCACAATTTTGCCGGCTGTGCGCCCTGGATAATTTTGGGCAAATGTCCGCAAGAAAAACGGTCACAATTTTACCAGATGTGCTCGCTCGGTAATTTTGGTTAAATCTCGACATTTTTTGCTCCGCGAGCAAAATGGTCACCATTTTGCCGGTTGTGAGCGTTGAGTAATTTTGGGTAAATGTAGACATTTTTGGTCAACGTGCAAGATGGTCACAATTTTGCAAGTTGTGTGCGATGAGGAATTTTGGGAAAATTTAGACAGTTTGGCTTAGCGAGCAAAACTGTCACAATTTTGCCTGTTATGCGGGCTGAGTAATTTTGGCTAAATGTTGACATTTTTGCTCTGCGTGAAAAGACGGTCACAGTCTTGCCAGGTGTGTGCGCTGGTAATTTTGGATAAACGTAGACAGTTTTACCCAGCGCGCAAACCGGTCACAATTTTGCCGGCTATGCGCGCCGAGTAATTTTGGTTAAATGTAGAAATTATTTGCGTAGCGCGTAAAACGGTCACAATTTTGCCGGTTGTGCGCACTGGGTAATTTTGGGTAAATGTAGACAGTTTCGCCCAGCGCCCAAAACAGTCACATTTTTTCCGGTTGTGCGCACTGGGTAATTTTGGGTAAATCTAGACTGTTTTGCTCAACGCGCAAAACTGTCACAATTTTGCTGGGCGTGCGCGCTGGTACTTTTGGGTAAATGTAGATAGTTTTGCTCTGCGCGCAAAACTGTCACGATTTTGCCAGGTTGTGCGCTGAGTCACTTTGGGTAAATGTAGACATATTTGGTCCGTGCACAAAACCGTCACAATTTTGCAGGTTGAGCGTGCTGAGTCACTTTGGGTAAATGTAGATATTATTTGCGCAGTACGTAAAACGGTCACTTTGGATAAATGTAGACAATTTTGCACACCGCGTAAAACGGTCACAATTTTGCCAGATGTGCACACTGTATAATTTTGGGTAAATGTAGTAATTTTGTGAGCGTTGAGTAATTTCGGATAAATGTAGACATTTTTGGTCAACGTTCAAAACGGCCACAATTTTGCAGGTTGTACGCGCTGAGGAATTTTACGAAAATTTCGTTAGATTTGCTCAGCAAGCAAAACGGTCACAATTTTGCCGGTGAATCGGGCTGAGTAATTTTGGAAAAATATCGACATTTTTGCTCCGCGCCCAAAACAGTCACAATTTTGCTGGGTGTGTGCTTGTAATTTTGGGTAAATGTAGTCAGTTTTACCCAGCGCGCAAAACGGTCACAATTTTGCCGGCTATACGCGCGGAGGAATTTTGGCTAAATGTAGGCATTTTTGCTCTGCGCGTAAAATGGTCACAATTTTGCAGGTTGTGCGCGCTGGGACTCTTTGGGTATATGTAGACATTATTTGCGTAGCGCATAAAACGATCACAATTTTGTCGGTTGTTCGGGCATAGTAATTTTGGAAAAATGTCGACATTTTTGCTCCGCGCGCAAAACAGCCACAATTTTGCTTGGTGTGTGCTGGTAATTTTGGGTAAATGTAGACAGTTTTGCCCAGCGCGCAAAACGGTCACAATTTTGCCGGCTATACGTGCGGAGGAATTTTGGTTAAATGTAGACATTTTTGCTCTGCGCGTAAAACGGTCCCAATTTTGTCGGTTGTGCGCGCTGAGTCACTTTGGGTAAATGTAGACATATTTGGTCAGCGCACAAAATGGTCACAATTTTGCAGGTTGTGCACGCTGGGTCACTTTGGGCAAATGTTGACATTATTTGCGTAGTGCGCAAAACAGTCACAATGTTGCGGAGTGTGCGCGGTGGGTAATTTTGGGTTAATGTTGACAGTGTTGCCCAGCACGCAAAATGGTGACATTTTTGCCGGTTGTGCGCACTGTGTAATTTTGGGTTAATGTAGACAGTTTTGCTCAGCGCGCAAAACTGTCACAATTTCGCCGGTTGTGCGCGCCGCGCAATTTTTGTAAAAAGTTGAAAATTTTGCTCAGCGCGAAAAACGGTCACAATTTTGCCGACTGTGCGCGTTGGGTAATTTTGGTCAGATGTAGGCAGCTTAGCTCGGCGCGAAAAATAATTTTGGTCATATGTAGGCAGCTTAGCTCGGCGCGAAAAACGGTCACAATTTTGCCGGTTGTGTGCGTTGAGTAATTTTGGGCAAATGTATACTGTTTTTGCGCAGGGAGCAAAACAGTCACAATTTTGCCGGCTGTGCGCCCTGGATAATTTTGGGCAAATGTCCGCAAGCAAAACGGTCACAATTTTACCAGATGTGCTCGCTCGGTAATTTTTGTTAAATCTCGACATTTTTTGCTCCGCGCGCAAAATGGTCACCATTTTGCCGGTTGTGAGCGTTGAGTAATTTTGGGTAAATGTAGACATTTTTGGTCAACGTGCAAGATGGTCACAATTTTGCAGGTTGTGTGCCATGAGGAATTTTGGGAAAATTTAGACAGTTTTTCTTAGCGAGCAAAACAGTCACAATTTTGCCTGTTGTGCGGGCTGAGTAATTTTGGCTAAATGTTGACTTTTTTGCTCTGCGCGGAAAAACAGTCACAATCTTGCCAGGTGTGTGCGCTGGTAATTTTGGATAAACGTAGACAGTTTTCCCCAGCGCGAAAACGGTCACAATTTTGCCGGCTATGCGCGCCGAGTAATTTTGGTTAAATGTAGAAATTATTTGCGTAGCGCGTAAAACGGTCACAATTTTGCCGGTTGTGCGCGCTGGGTAATTTTGGGTAAATGTAGACAGTTTTGCCCAGCGCACAAAACAGTCACATTTTTTCCGGTTGTGCGCACTGGGTAATTTTGGGTAAATCTAGACTGTTTTGCTCAACGCGCAAAACTGTCACAATTTTGCCGGGCGTGCGCGCTGGTACTTTTGGGTAAATGTTGATAGTTTTGCTCTGCGCGCAAAACTGTCACAATTTTGCCAGGTTGTGCGCGCTGAGTCACTTTGGGTAAATGTAGACATATTTGGTCAGTGCACAAAACAGTCACAATTTTGCAGGTTGAGCGTGCTGGGTCACTTTGGGTAAATGTAGACATTATTTGCGCAGTACGCAAAACGGTCACTTTGGCTAAATGTAGACAATTTTGCACACCGCGTAAAACGGTCACAATTTTGCCAGATGTGCACACTGGATAATTTTGGGTAAATGTAGTCATTTTTTGCGCAGCGCGTAAAACAGTCACAATTTTTGCTGGCTGTGCGCGCGGGGTAATTTTGGATAAATGTAGACAGTTTTGCTAGTACGCAAAACGATCACAATTTTGTGTAATTTTGGGTAAATGTAGACAGTTTTTCTCAGCGCGCAAAACTGTCACAATTTTGCCAGTTGTGCGCGATGGGTAATTTTTGGAAAATGTAGACAGTTTTCGTCAGCGCGCAAAAACGGCCACAATTTTACCGGTTGTGCGGACTGCGAAATTTTGGGTAAATGTTGACATTTTTACTTAGAGCGCAAAACGGTCACAATTTTTCCGGGTGTTTGCACTGGTAATTTTGGGTAAATGTAGATATTTTTGCCCAGCGCGCAAAACGATCACAATTTTACCGGGTGTGGGCGCTGGTAATTTTCGGTAAATATAGACAATTTTGCCCAGCGCACAAAAAGGTGACAATTTTAACGGTGTGCGCGCTGTTAATTTTTGGTAAATGTAGACAGTTTTGCCCAGCGCACAAAACGGTCACAATTTTCCAGGATGTGCGCGCTGGGTAATTTTGGTTAAATATTGACATTTTTTGCACCACGCACAAAATGGTCACCATTTTGCCGGTTGTGCGCGTTGAGTAATTTATGGTAAATGTGGACATTTTTGGTCAACGTTCAAAACGGCCACAATTTTACAGGTTATGCGCGCTGAGGAATTTTGCGAAAATTTAGTTAGTTTTGCTCAGCGAGCAAAATGGTCACAATTTTGCAGGTGGTGCGGGCTGAGTAATTTTGGGAAAATGTTGACATTTTTGCTCCGCGCGCAAAATGGTCACAATTTTGCTGGGTGTGTGCTGGTAATTTTGGGTAAATGTAGACAGTTTTGCCCAGTGCGCAAAACGGTCACAATTTTGCCGGCTATGCGCGCGGAGGAATTTTGGCTAAATGCAGACATTTTTGCTCTGCGCGTTAAATGGTCACAATTTTGCATGTTGTGCGCGCTGGGAAACTTTGTGTATATGTAGACATTATGTGCGTCGCGCGTAAAACGGTCACAATTTTGCCGGTTGTGCGCGCTGGATAATTTTACATAAATGTAGACAGTATTCCCAGCGCTTAAAACGGTCACATTTTTTCCGGTTGTGCGCACTGGGTAATTTTCGGCAAATATAGAATGTTTTGCTTAGTGTGCAAAACTGTCACAATTTTGCCAGTTTTGCACGCTGGGTAATTTTTGGAAAATTTATACAGTTTTCGTCAGCGCGCAAAACGGTGACAATTTTGCCGGGTGTGAGGGCTGGTAATTTTGGGGAAATGTAGACAGTTTTGCCGAGGCGCAAGACTGTCACAATTTTGTCGGGTGTGCACGCTGGTACTTTTGGGCAAATTTAGACTGTTTTGCTCAGCACACAAAACGGTCACAATTTTGACGGCTGTGTGCGCTGCGAAATCTGGTTAAAAGTTGACATTTTTTGCTCCGCGCGCAAAACGTTCACTATTTTGTCGGTTGTGAGCGTTGAGTAATTTTGGGTAAATTTAGACATTTTTGGTCAATGTTCAAAACGGCCACAAATTTGCAGGTTGTGCGAGCTGAGGAATTTTGGGTAAATTTAGTTAGTTTTGCTCAGCGAGCAAAACGGTCACAATTTTACCAGTTTTGCGGGATTTGTAATTTTGGAAAAATGTTAACATTTTTGCACAGCGCGCAAAACAGTCACAATTTTGCAGGGTGTGCACGCTGGTACTTTTGGGTAAATGTAGACAGTTTGCTCTGCAGGCAAAACGGTCACTATTTTGTCGGTTGTGCGCGTTGATCACTTTGGGTAAATGTAGACATATTTGGTCAGCGCACAAAACAGTCACAATTTTGTAGGTTGTGCGCACTGGGTCAGTTTCAGTAAATGTAGACATTATCTTCGTAGTGCGCAAAACAGTCACAATGTTGCAGGTTGTGCGCGCTGCGTACTTTTGGGTAAATGTAGACAGTTTTGTCCAGCACGCAAAACGGTGACATTTTCGCCGGTTGTGCGCACTGTGTAATTTTGGGTAAATGTAAACAGTTTTTCTCAACGCACAAAACTGTCACAATTTTGCTCAACACACAAATCTCCGCTGCGCAAATTTTGGAAATTGTAGACAGTTTTGCTCAGCGAGCAAAACTTTCACAATTTTGCCGGTCGTGCGGGCTGAGTAATATGGGTTAATGTTGTCATTTTTGCTCCACGCGCAAAACGGTCACAATTTTACCCCGTGTGTGTGCTGGTAATTTTGGGTAAATGTACACAGTTCTGCCCAGCGCGGAAAACGGTCACAATTTTGCCGGGTGTGTGCTGGTAATTTTCGGTAAATGTAGAGAGTTTTACCCAGCACGGAAAACGGTCACTATTTTGTCGGGTGTGTGCTGGTAATTTTAGGTAAATGTAGAGAGTTTTACCCAGCACGGAAAACGGTCACAATTTTGTCGGCTATGCGCACTGAGTAATTTTGGTTAAATGTAGACACTTTTGCTCTGAGCGTAAAATGGTCACAATTTTGCAGGTTGTACACGCAGGGTCACTTTGGGTAAATGTAGAAATTATTTGTGTAGCGCGTAAAATGGTCACAATTTTGCCGGTTGTGCTCGTTGGTTAATTTTCGGTAAATGTAGACACTATTGCCCAACGCACAAAACGGGTGACATTTTTGCTGGTTATGCGCACAATGTAATTTTGGATAAATGTATACTGTTTTGCTCACCTTGCAAAACTCTCACAATTTTACCAGTTGTGCAGGCTTGGTAATCTTTGGAAAATGTAGACAGTTTTCGTCAGCGCGCAAAACGGTCTCAATTTTGCCGGTTGTGCGGGCTGCATAATTTTGAGTAAATGTTGACATTTTTTCCCAGAGCAGAAAACGGGTCAATGTTGCCTGGTGTGACGCTGGTAATTTTGGGTAAATGTAAACATTTATTCCCAGCGCGTAAAACGGGCACAATTTTATCGGGTGTGCGCGCTGGTAATTTTGGGTAAATGTAGACAGTTTTCCCAGCGCGCCGGGTGTGCGCGCTGGTACTTTTGGGTAAATGTAGACAGTTTTGTCAGTTGTGCGCGTAAAACTATCACAATTTTGTAGGTTGTGCGCGCTGAGTCACTTTGGGTAAATGTAATCATATTTGGTCAGCGCACAAAACGGTCACAATTTTGCAGGTTGTGCACGCTGGGTCACTTTGGGTAAATGTTGACATTATTTGCGTAGTGCACAAAACAGTCACAATGTTGCGGAGTGTGCGCGGTGGGTAATTTTGGATTAATGTAGACAGTTTTGCCCAGCACGCAAAACGGTGACATTTTTGCGGTTGTGCGCACTGTGTAATTTTGGTTAAATGTAGACAGTTTTGCTCAGCGCGCAAAACTGTCACAATTTCGCAGGTTGTGCGCGATGCGTAATTTTTGGAAAATGTAGACAGTTTTGCTAAGCGCGCAAAACGGTCACAATTTTGCCTACTGTGCGCGTTAGGTAATTTTGGTCATATGTAGGCAGCTTAGCTCGGCGCGAAAAACGGTCTCAATTTTATCGATTGTGCGCGTTGGGTAATTTTGGGCAAATGTATACTGTTTTGCGCAGGGCGCAAAACCGTCGCAATTTTGCCAGCTGTGCGCCCGGGATAATTTTGGGTAAATGTCGACATTTTTGCCCAGTACTGAAAACGGTCACAATTTTGCCGGCTATGCGCGCCGGGTAATTTTGGTTAAATGTAGACATTATTTGCGTAGCGCGTAAAACGGTCACAAATTTGCCGGTTGTGCGCGCTGGGAAATTTTGGGTAAATGTTGACAGTATTGCCCAGCGCACAAAACTGTCACATTTTTGCCGGTTGTGCGCACTTGGTAATTTGGGTAAATGTAGACTCTTTTGCTCAGCGCGCAAAACTGTCACAATTTTACGGGGTGTGCGCGCTGGTACTTTTGGGTTAATGTAGATACTTTTGCTCAGCGCGCAAAACTGTCACAATTTTGCCGGGTTGTGTGTGCTGAGTCACTTTGGGTAAATATAGACATATTTGGTCAGCGCACAAAACAGTCACAATTTTGTAGGTTAAGCGTGCTGGGTCACTTTGGGTAAATGTAGACATTATTTGCGCAGTGCACAAAACGGTCACAATTTTTGCCGGTTGTGCACACATGGCAATTTGGGTAAATGTAGACATTTTTGCACATCGCGTAAGACGGTCACAATTTTGTCATATGCGCACACTGGGTAATTTTGGGTAAATGTAGTCATTTTTTCGCAGCGCACAAAACATTCACGATTTTGCTGGCTGTGCACGCTGGGTAATTTTGGATAAATGTTGACAGTTTTGCTAGTATGCAAAACGATCGCAATTTTTGGTAATTTTGTGTAAATGTAGACAGTTTTGCCCAGCGCGCAAAACTGTCACAATGTTGCAAGTTGTACGCAATGGGTACTTTTTGGAAATGGTAGACTGTTTTCGTCGGCTCGCAAAACGGTCACAATTTTGCCGGTTGTGCGGACTGCGTAATTTGGGTAAATGTTGACATTTTTTCGTCAGCGCGCAAAGCGGTCACAATTATGCTGGGTGTGTGCACTGGTAATTTTGGGGAAATGTAAATATTTGTGCCCAGCGTGCAAAACGGTCACAATTTTAACAGGTGTGCGCGCTGGTAATTTTCGGTAAATGTAGACAGTTTTTCCCATCGCACAAAACGGTCACAATTTTACAGGATGTGCGCGCTGGGTAATTTTGGTTAAATATTGACATTTTTTGCTCCGCGCCCAAAATGGTCATCATTTTGCCGGTTGTGAGCGTTGAGTAATTTTGGATAAATGTAGACATTTTTGGTCAACGTTCAAAACGGCCACAATTTTGCAGGTTGTACGCGCTGAGGAATTTTACGAAAATTTAGTTAGATTTGCTCAGCAAGCAAAACGGTCACAATTTTGCCGGTGGTTCGGGCTGAGTAATTTTGGAAAAATATCGACATTTTTGCTCCGCGCGCAAAACAGTCACAATTTTGCTGGCTATACGCGCGGAGGAATTTTGGCTAAATGTAGACACTTTTGCTCTGCGCGTAAAATGGTCACAATTTTGCAGGTTGTTTGCGCTGGGACTCTTTGGGTATATGTAGACATTATTTGCGTAGCGCGTAAAACGATCACAATTTTGCTGGTTGTTCGGGCATAGTAATTTTGGAAAAATGTCGACATTTTTGCTCCGCGCGCAAAACAGCCACAATTTTGCTGGGTGTGTGCTGGTAATTTTGGGTAAATATAGACTGTTTTGCCCAGCGCGCAAAACGGTCACAATTTTGCCGGCTATACGCGCGGAGGAATTTTGGTTAAATGTAGACATTTTTGCTCTGCGCGTAAAATGGTCACAATTTTGCAGGTTGTGCGCGCTGGGACTCTTTGGGTATATGTAGACATTATTTGCGTAGCGCGTAAAACGATCACAATTTTACCGGTTGTGCGCGCTGGATAATTTTACGTAAATGTAAACAGTATTCCCCAGCGCGCAAAACGGTCACATTTTTGCCGGTTGTGCGCACTGGGTAATTTTGGGTAAATGTAAACTGTTTCGCTCGGCGCGAAAAACTGTCACAAATTTTCCAGTTGTGCCCGCTGGGTAATTTTTGGAAAATGTATAAAGTCGTCAGCGGGCAAAACGGTCCCAATTTTGCCGGTTGTGCGGGCTGCGTAATTTTGGATAAATGTTGACATTTTTCTCAAAGAGCAAAACGGTGACAATTTTTACGGATGTGTGCGCAGTTAATTTTGGGTAAATGTAGACGGGTTTTTTAACCATCGAACAAAACTGTCACAATTTTGCCGGGTGTGCGCGCTGGTACTCTTGGGTAAATGTAGAAAGTTTTTCTCAGCACGCAAAACGGTCCCAATTTTGTCGGTTGTGCGCGCTGAGTCACTTTGGGTAAATGTAGACATATTTGGTTAGCGCACAAAATGGTCACAATTTTGCAGGTTGTGCACGCTGGGTCACTTTGGGCAAATGTTGACATTATTTGCGTAGTGCGCAAAACAGTCACAATGTTGCGGATGCGCGGTGGGTAATTTTGGGTTAATGTAAACAGTGTTGCCCAGCACGTAAAATGGTGACATTTTTGCCGGTTGTGCGCACTGTGTAATTTTGGGTCAATGTAGACAGTTTTGCTCAGCGCGCAAAACTGTCACAATTTCGCCGGTTGTGCGCGCTACACAATTTTTGTAAAAAGTTGAAAATTTTGCTCAGCGCGCAAAACGGTCACAATTTTGCCGACTGTACGCGTTGGGTAATTTTGGCTAGACGTAGGCAGCTTAGCTCGGCGCGAAAAATAATTTTGGTCATATGTAGGCAGCTTAGCTCGGTGCGAAAAACGGTCACAATTTTGCCGGTTGTGTGCGTTGAGTAATTTTGGGCAAATGTATAATACTGTTTTGCGCAGGGCGCAAAACAGTCACAATTTTGCCGGCTGTGCGCCATGGATAATTTTGGGCAAATGTCCGCAAGCAAAACGGTCACAATTTTACCAGATGTGCTCGCTCGGTAATTTTGGTTAAATCTCGACATTTTTTGCTCCGCGAGCTAAATGGTCACCATTTTACCGGTTGTGAGCGTTGAGTCATTTTGGGTAAATGTAGACATTTCTGGTCAACGTGCAAGATGGTCACAATTTTGTAGGTTGTGTGCGATGAGGAATTTTGGGAAAATTTAGACAGTTTTGCTTAGCGAGCAAAACGGTCACAATTTTGCATGTTGTGCGGGCTGAGTAATTTTGGCTAAATGTTGACATTTTTGCACTGCGCGAAAAGACGGTCACAGTCTTGCCAGGTGTGTGTGCTGGTAATTTTGGATAAACGTAGACAGATTTACCCAGCGCGAAAACGGTCACAATTTTACCGGCTATGCGCGCCGAGTAATTTTGGTTAAATGTAGAAATTATTTGCGTAGCGCGTAAAACGGTCACAATTTTGCTGGTTGTGCGCGCTGAGTAATTTTGGGTAAATGTAGACAGTTTCGCCCAGCGCCCAAAACAGTCACATTTTTTCCGGTAGTGCGCACTGGGTAATTTTGGGTAAATCTAGACTGTTTTGCTCAACGCGCAAAACTGTCACAATTTTGCTGGGCGTGCGCGCTGGTACTTTTGGGTAAATGTAGATAGTTTTGCTCTGCGCGCAAAACTGTCACAATTTCGCCAGGTTGTGCGCGCTGAGTCACTTTGGGTAAATGTAGACATATTTGGTCGGTGCACAAAACAGTCACAATTTTGTAGGTTGAGCGTGCTGGGCCACTTTGGGTAAATGTAGACATTATTTGCGCAGTACACAAAACGGTCACTTTGGGTAAATGTAGACAATTTTGCACACCGCGTAAAACGGTCACAATTTTGCCAGATGTGCACACTGGATAATTTTGGGTAAATGTAGTCATTTTTTGCGCAGCGCGTAAAACAGTCACAATTTTGCTGACTGTGCGCGCGGGGTAATTTTGGATAAATGTAGACAGTTTTGCTAGTACGCAAAACGATCACAATTTTGGGTAATTTTGGGTAAATGGAGACAGTTTTTCTCAGCGCGCAAAACTGTCACAATTTTGCCAGTTTTGCGCGATGGGTAATTTTTGGAAAATGTAGACAGTTTTCGTCAGCGCGCAAAAACCGCCACAATTTTACCGGTTGTGCGGACTGCGTAATTTTGGGTAAATGTTGACATTTTTTCTGAGAGCGCAAAACGGTCACAATTTTGTCGGGTGTGTGCACTGGTAATTTTGGGTAAATGTAGATATTTTTGCCCAGCGCGCAAAACGATCACAATTTTACCGGGTGTGGGCGCTGGTAATTTTCGGTAAATATAGACAGTTTTGCCCAGCGCACAAAAAGGTGACAATTTTAACGGTGTGCGCGCTGGTAATTTTCGGTAAATGTAGACAATTTTGCCCAGCGCACAAAACGGTCACAATTTTGCAGGATGTGCGCGCTGGGTAATTTTGGTTAAATATTGACATTTTTTGCACCACGCACAAAATGGTCATCATTTTGCCGGTTGTGCGCGTTGAGTAATTTTTGGTAAATGTTGACATTTTTGGTCAACGGCCACAATTTTACAGGTTATGCGCGCTGAGGAATTTTGCGAAAATTTAATTAGTTTTGCTCAGCGAGCAAAACGGTCACAATTTTGCAGGTGGTGCGGGCTGAGTAATTTTGGGAAAATGTTGACATTTTTGCTCCGCGCGCAAAACGGTCACAATTTTGCTGGGTGTGTGCTGGTAATTTTGGGTAAATGTAGACAGTTTTGCCCAGCGCGCAAAACGGTCACAATTTTGCCGGCTATGCGCGCGGAGGAATTTTGGCTAAATGCAGACATTTTTGCTCTGCGCGTTAAATGGTCACAATTTTGCAGGTTGTGCGCGCTGTGAAACTTTGGGTATATGTAGACATTATGTGCGTAGCGCGTAAAACGGTCACAATTTTGCCGGTTGTGCGCGCTGGATAATTTTACATAAATGTAGACAGTATTCCCAGCGCGTAAAACGGTCACATTTTTGCCGGTTGTGCGCACTGGGTAATTTTCGGCAAATATAGAATGTTTTGCTTAGCGTGCAAAACTGTCACAATTTTGCCAGTTGTGCACGCTGGGTAATTTTTGGAAAATTTATACAGTTTTCGTCAGCGCGCAAAACGGGGAAAATTTTGCCGGGTGTGAGGGCTGGTAATTTTGGGGAAATGAAGACAGTTTTGCCGAGGCGCAAGACTGTCACAATTTTGTCGGGTGTGCACGCTGGTACTTTTGGGCAAATTTAGACTATTTTGCTCAGCACACAAAACGGTCACAATTTTGACGGCTGTGCGCGCTGGGAAATCTGGTTAAAAGTTGACATTTTTTGCAACGCGCGCAAAACGTTCACTATTTTGCCGGTTGTGAGCGTTCAGTAATTTTGGGTAAATGTAGACAGTTTTGGTCAATGTTCAAAACGGCCACAAATTTGCAGGTTGTGCGAGCTGAGGAATTTTGGGTAAATTTAGTTAGTTTTGCTCAGCGAGCAAAATGGTCACAATTTTACCAGTTGTGCGGGATGAGTAATTTTGGAAAAATGTTAACATTTTTTCACATCGCGCAAAACAGTCACAATTTTGCAGGGTGTGCACGCTGGTACTTTTGGGTAAATGTAGACAGTTTGCTCTGCACGCAAAACGGTCACTATTTTGTCGGTTGTGCGCGTTGAGCACTTTGTGTAAATGTAGACATATTTGGTCAGCGCACAAAACATTCACAATTTTGTAGGTTGTGCGCACTGGGTCAGTTTCAGTAAATGTAGACATTATCTTCATAGTGCGCAAAACAGTCACAATGTTGCAGGTTGTGCGCGCTGCGTACTTTTGGGTAAATGTAGACAGTTTTGTCCAGCACGCAAAACGGTGACATTTTCGCCGGTTGTGCGCACTGTGTAATTTTGGGTAAATGTAAACAGTTTTGCTCAACGCACAAAACTGTCACAATTTCGCCGGTTGTCTGCGCTGCGCAAATTTTGGAAATTGTAGACAGTTTTGCTCAGCGAGCAAAACTGTCACAATTTTGCCGGTCGTGCGGGCTGAGTAATTTGGGTAAATGTTGACATTTTTGCTCCACGCGCAAAACGGTCACAATTTTACCCCGTGTGTGTGCTGGTAATTTTGGGTACACAGTTTTGCCCAGCGCGAAAAACGGTCACAATTTTGCCCGTGTGTGTGTGCTGGTAATTTTAGGTAAATGTTGATAGTTTTGCCCATAACGGAAAACGGTCACAATTTTGTCGGCTATGTGCACTGAGTAATTTTGGTTAAATGTAGACACTTTTGCTCTGAGCGTAAAATGGTCACAATTTTGCAGGTTGTGCACGCAGGGTCACTTTGGGTAAATGTAGACATTATTTGTGTAGCGCATAAAACGGTCACTATTTTGCCGGTTGTGCTCGCTGGGTAATTTTCGGTAAATGTAGACACTGTTGCCCAGCGCGCAAAACGGGTGACATTTTTGCTGGTTATGCGCACAGTGTAATTTTGGGTAAATGTAGACTGTTTGCTCACCGTGCAAAACTCTCACAATTTTACCAGTTGTGCACGCTTGGTAATTTTTGAAAAATGTAGACAGTTTTCGTCAGCGGGCAAAACGGTCTCAATGTTGCCGGTTGTGCGAGCTGCGTAATTTTGAGTAAATGTTGACATTTTTTCTCAGGGCAGAAAACGGTGTCAATTTTGCCGGGTGTGACGCTGGTAATTTTGGGTAAATGTAAACATTTATTCCCAGCGCGTAAAACGGGCACAATTTTATCGGGTGTGCGCGCTGGTAATTTTGGGTAAATGTAGACAGTTTTGCCCAGCGCGTCGGGTGTGCGCGCTGGTACTTTTGGGTAAATGTAGAAAGTTTTGTCGGTTGTGCGAGCAAAACTATCACAATTTTGACGGTTGTGCGCGCTGAGTCACTTTGGGTAAATGTAGACACATTTTGTCAGCGCACAAAACGGTCACAATTTTGCAGGTTGTGCACGCTGGGTCACTTTGGGTAAATGTTGACATTATTTGCGTAGTGCACAAAACAGTCACAATGTTGCGGAGTGTGCGCGGTGGGTAATTTTGGATTAATGTAGACAGTTTTGCCCAGCACGCAAAACGGTGACATTTTTGCGGTTGTGCGCACTGTGTAATTTTGGTTAAATGTAGACAGTTTTGCTCAGCGCGCAAAACTGTCACAATTTCGCAGGTTGTGCGCGATGCGTAATTTTTGGAAAATGTAGACAGTTTTGCTAAGCGCGCAAAACGGTCACAATTTTGCCTACTGTGCGCGTTAGGTAATTTTGGTCATATTTAGGCAGCTTAGCTCGGCGCGAAAAACGGTCTCAATTTTATCGATTGTGCGCGTTGGGTAATTTTGGGCAAATGTATACTGTTTTGCGCAGGGCGCAAAACCGTCGCAATTTTGCCAGCTGTGCGCCCGGGATAATTTTGGGTAAATGTCGACATTTTTGCCCAGTACTGAAAACGGTCACAATTTTGCCGGCTATGCGCGCCGGGTAATTTTGGTTAAATGTAGACATTATTTGCGTAGCGCGTAAAACGGTCACAAATTTGCCGGTTGTGCGCGCTGGGAAATTTTGGGTAAATGTTGACAGTATTGCCCAGCGCACAAAACTGTCACATTTTTGCCGGTTGTGCGCACTTGGTAATTTGGGTAAATGTAGACTCTTTTGCTCAGCGCGCAAAACTGTCACAATTTTACGGAGTGTGCGCGCTGGTACTTTTGGGTTAATGTAGATACGTTTGCTCAGCGCGCAAAACTGTCACAATTTTGCCGGGTTGTGTGTGCTGAGTCACTTTGGGTAAATATAGACATATTTGGTCAGCGCACAAAACAGTCACAATTTTGCAGGTTAAGCGTGCTGGGTCACTTTGGGTAAATGTAGACATTATTTGCGCAGTGCACAAAACGGTCACAATTTTTGCCGGTTGTGCACACATGGCAATTTGGGTAAATGTAGACATTTTTGCACATCACGTAAGACGGTCACAATTTTGTCATATGCGCACACTGGGTAATTTTGGGTAAATGTAGTCATTTTTTCGCAGCGCACAAAACAGTCACAATTTTGCTGGCTGTGCACGCTGGGTAATTTTGGATAAATGTTGACAGTTTTGCCAGTACGCAAAACGATCGCAATTTTGGGTAATTTTGTGTAAATGTAGACAGTTTTGCCCAGCGCGCAAAGCGGTCACAATTATGCTGGGTGTGTGCACTGAAAATTTTGGGGAAATGTAAATATTTGTGCCCAGCGCGCAAAACGGTCACAATTTTAACGGGTGTGCGCGCTGGTAATTTTCGGTAAATGTAGACAGTTTTTCCCAGCGCACAAAACGGTCACAATTTTGCAGGATATGCGGGCTGGGTAATTTTGGTTAAATATTGACATTTTTTGCACCACGCCCAAAATGGTCACCATTTTGCCGGTTGTGCGCGTTGAGTAATTTTTGGTAAATGTGGGCATTTTTGGTCAACGTTCAAAACGGCCACAATTTTACAGGTTATGCGCGCTGAGGAATTTTGCGAAAATTTAGTTAGTTTTGCTCAGCGAGCAAAACGGTCACACTTTTGCAGGTGGTGCGGGCTGAGTAATTTTGGGAAAATGTGGACATTTTTGCTCCGCGCGCAAAACGGTCACAATTTTGCTGGGTGTGTGCTGGTAATTTTGGGTAAATGTAGACTGTTTTGCCCAGCGCGCAAAACGTTCACAATTTTGCCGGCTATACGCGCGGAGGAATTTTGGTTAAATGTAGACATTTTTGCTCTGCGCGTAAAATGGTCACAATTTTGCAGGTTGTGCGCGCTGGGACTCTTTGGGTATATGTAGACATTATTTGCGTAGCGCGTAAAACGATCACAATTTTGCCGGTTGTGCGCGCTGGATAATTTTACGTAAATGTAGACAGTATTCTCCAGCGCGCAAAACGGTCACATTTTTGCCGGTTGTGCGCACTGGGTAATTTTGGGTAGATGTAAACTGTTTCGCTCGGCGCGAAAAACTGTCACAAATTTTCCAGTTGTGCACGCTGGGTAGTTTTTGGAAAATGTATAAAGTCGTCAGCGGGCAAAACGGTCCCAATTTTGCCGGTTGTGCGGGCTGCGTAATTTTGGATAAATGTTGACATTTTTCTCAAAGAGCAAAACGGTGACAATTTTTACGGGTGTGTGCGCAGTTAATTTTGGGTAAATGTAGACAGTTTTTTTAACCATCGAACAAAACTGTCACAATTTTGCCGGGTGTGCGCGCAGGTACTCTTGGGTAAATGTAGAAAGTTTTTTCTCAGCGCGCAAAACATTCCCAATTTTGTCGGTTGTGCGCGCTGAGTCACTTTGGGTAAATGTAGACATATTTGGTCAGCGCACAAAATGGTCACAATTTTGCAGGTTGTGCACGCTGGGTCACTTTGGGCAAATGTTGACATTATTTGCGTAGTGCGCAAAACAGTCACAATGTTGCGGAGTGTGCGCGGTGGCTAATTTTGGGTTAATGTAGACAGTGTTGCCCAGCACGCAAAACGGTGACATTTTTGCTGGTTGTGCGCACTGTGTAATTTTGGGTCGATGTAGACAGTTTTGCTCAGCGCGCAAAACTGTCACAATTTCGCCGGTTGTGCGCGCTGCGCAATTTTTGTAAAAAGTTGAAAATTTTGCTCAGCGCGCAAAACGGTCACAATTTTGTCGACTGTGCGCGGTGGGTAATTTTGGCCAGACGTAGGCAGCTTAGCTCGGCGCGAAAAATAATTTTGGTCATATGTAGGCAGCTTAGCTCGCTGCGAAAAATGGTCACAATTTTGCCGGTTGTGTGCATTGAGTAATTTTGGGCAAATGTATAATACTGTTTTGCACAGGGCGCAAAACAGTCTCAATTTTGCCGGCTGTGCGCCCTGGATAATTTTGGGCAAATGTCCGCAAGCAAAACGGTCACAATTTTACCAGATGTGCTCGCTCGGTAATTTTGGTTAAATCTCGACATTTTTTGCTCCGCGAGCGAAATGGTCACCATTTTGCCGGTTGTGAGCGTTGAGTCATTTTGGGTAAATGTAGACATTTTTGGTCAACGTGCAAGATGGTCACAATTTTGCAGGTTGTGTGCGATGAGGAATTTTGGGAAAATTTAGACAGTTTTGCTTAGCGAGCAAAACGCTCACAATTTTGCATGTTGTTCGGGCTGAGTAATTTTGGCTAAATGTTGACATTTTTGCACTGCGCGAAAAGACGGTCACAGTCTTGCTCGGTGTGTGCGCTGGTAATTTTGGATAAACGTAGACAGTTTTACCCAGCGCGAAAACGGTCACAATTTTGCCGGCTATGCGTGCCGAGTAATTTTGGTTAAATGTAGAAATTATTTGCGTAGCGCGTAAAACGGTCACAATTTTGCCGGTTGTGCGCGCTGGGTAATTTTGGGTAAATGTAGACAGTTTCGCCCAGCGCCCAAAACAGTCACATTTTTTCCGGTAGTGCGCACTGTGTAATTTTGGGTAAATCTAGACTGTTTTGCTCAACGCGCAAAACTGTCACAATTTTGCTGGGCGTGCGCGCTGGTACTTTTGGGTAAATGTAGATAGTTTTGCTCTGCACGCAAAACTGTCACAATTTCGCCAGGTTGTGCGCGCTGAGTCACTTTGGGTAAATGTAGACATATTTGGTCGGTGCACAAAACAGTCACAATTTTGTAGGTTGAGCGTGCTGGGCCACTTTGGGTAAATATAGACATTATTTACGCAGTACACAAAACGGTCACTTTGGGTAAATGTAGACAATTTTGCGCACCGCGTAAAACGGTCACAATTTTGCCAGATGTGCACACTGGATAATTTTGGGTAAATGTAGTCATTTTTTGCGCAGCGCGTAAAACAGTCACAATTTTGCTGGCTGTGCGCGCGGGGTAATTTTGGATAAATGTAGACAGTTTTGCTAGTACGCAAAACGATCACAATTTTGGGTAATTTTGGGTAAATGTAGACAGTTTTTCTCAGCGCGCAAAACTGTCACAATTTTGCCAGTTGTGCGCGATGGGTAATTTTTGGAAAATGTAGACAGTTTTCGTCAGCGCGCAAAAATGGCCACAATTTTACCGGTTGTGCGGACTGCGCAATTTTGGGTAAATGTTGACATTTTTTCTTAGAGCGCAAAACGGTCACAATTTTGCCGGGTGTGTGCACTGGTAATTTTGGGTAAATGTAGATATTTTTGCCCAGCGCGCAAAACGATCACAATTTTACCGGGTGTGGGCACTAGTAATTTTCGGTAAATATAGACAGTTTTTCCCAGCGCACAAAAAGGTGACAATTTTAACGGTGTGCGCTCTGGTAATTTTCGGTAAATGTAGACAGTTTTGCCCAGCGCACAAAACGGTCACAATTTTGCAGGATATGCGTGCTGGGTAATTTTGGTTAAATATTGACATTTTTTGCACCACGCCCAAAATGGTCACCATTTTGCCGGTTGTGCGTGTTGAGTAATTTTTGGTAAATGTGGACATTTTTGGTCAACGTTCTAAACGGCCACAATTTTACAAGTTATGTGCGCTGAGGAATTTTGCGAAAATTTAGTTAGTTTTGCTCAGCGAGCAAAACGGTCACACTTTTGCAGGTGGTGCGGGCTGAGTAATTTTGGGAAAATGTTGACATTTTTGCTCCGCGCGCAAAACGGTCACAATTTTGCTGGGTGTGTGCTGGTAATTTTGGGTAAATGTAGACAGTTTTGCCCAGCGCGCAAAACGGTCACAATTTTGCCGGCTATGCGCGCGGAGGAATTTTGGCTAAATGCAGACATTTTTGCTCTGCGCGTTAAATGGTCACAATTTTACAGGTTATGCACGCTGGGAAACTTTGGGTATATGTAGACATTATTTGCGTAGCGCGTAAAACGGTCACAATTTTGCCAGTTGTGCGCGCTGGATAATTTTACATAAATGTAGACAGTATTCCCAGCGCGCAAAACGGTCACATTTTTGCCGGTTGTGCGCACTGGGTAATTTTCGGCAAATATAGAATGTTTTGCTTAGCGTGCAAAACTGTCACAATTTTGCCAGTTGTGCACGCTGGGTAATTTTTGGAAAATATATACAGTTTTCGTTAGCGCGCAAAACGGTGACAATTTTGCCGGGTGTGAGGGCTGGTAATTTTGGGGAAATGTAGACAGTTTTGCCGAGGTGCAAGACTGTCACAATTTTGTCGGGTGTGCGCGCTGGTACTTTTGGGCAAATGTAGACTATTTTGCTCAGCACACAAAACGGTCACAATTTTGACGGCTGTGGGCGCTGGGAAATCTGGTTAAAAGTTGACATTTTTTGCTCCGCGCGCAAAACGTTCACTATTTTGCTGGTTGTGAGCGTTGAGTAATTTTGGGTAAATGTAGACATTTTTGGTCAATGTTCAAAACGGCCACAAATTTGCAGGTTGTGCGAGCTGAGGAATTTTGGGTAAATTTAGTTAGTTTTGCTCAGCGAGCAAAATGGTCACAATTATACCAGTTGTGCGGGATGAGTAATTTTGGAAAAATGTTAACATTTTTTCACAGCGCGCAAAACAGTCACAATTTTGCAGGGTGTGCACGCTGGTACTTTTGGGTAAATGTAGACAGTTTGCTCTGCACGTAAAACGGTCACTATTTTGTCGGTTGTGCGCGTTGAGCACTTTGGGTAAATGTAGACATATTTGGTCAGCGCACAAAACAGTCACAATTTTGTAGGTTGTGCGCACTGGGTCAGTTTCAGTAAATGTAGACATTATCTTCGTAGTGCGCAAAACAGTCACAATGTTGCAGGTTGTGCGCGCTGCGTACTTTTGGGTAAATGTAGACAGTTTTGTCCAGCACGCAAAACGGTGACATTTTCGCCGGTTGTGCGCACTGTGTAATTTTGGGTAAATGTAAACAGTTTTGCTTAACGCACAAAACTGTCACAATTTCGCCGGTTGTCTGCGCTGCGCAAATTTTGGAAATTGTAGACAGTTTTGCTCAGCGAGCAAAACTGTCACAATTTTGCCGGTCGTGCGGGCTGAGTAATTTGGGTAAATGTTGACATTTTTGCTCCACGCGCAAAACGGTCACAATTTTACCCCGTGTGTGTGCTGGTAATTTTGGGTAAATGTACACAGTTCTGCCCAGCGCGGAAAACGGTCACAATTTTGCCCGTGTGTGTGTGCTGGTAATTTTAGGTAAATGTAGATAGTTTTGCCCAGCACGGAAAACGGTCACAATTTTGTCGGCTATGCGCACTGAGTAATTTTGGTTAAATGTAGACACTTTTGCTCTGAGCGTAAAATGGTCACAATTTTGCAGGTTGTGCACGCAGGGTCACTTTGGGTAAATGTAGACATTATTTGTGTAGCGCGTAAAACGGTCACTATTTTGCAGGTTGTGCTCGTTGGGTAATTTTCGGTAAATGTAGACACTATTGCCCAGCGCGTAAAACGGGTGACATTTTTGCTGGTTATGAGCACAGTGTAATTTTGGGTAAATGTAGACTGTTTTGCTCACAGTGCAAAACTCTCACAATTTTACCAGTTGTGCACGCTTGGTAATTTTTGGAAAATGTAGACAGTTTTCGTCAGCGGGCAAAACGGTCTCAATTTTGCCGGTTGTGAGGGCTGCGTAATTTTGAGTAAATGTTGACATTTTTTCTCAGAGCAGAAAACGGTGTCAATTTTGCCGGGTGTGACGCTGGTAATTTTGGGTAAATGTAAACATTTATTCCCAGCGCGTAAAACGGGCACAATTTTATCGGGTGTGCGCGCTGGTAATTTTGGGTAAATGTAGACAGTTTTGCCCAGCGCGCCGGGTGTGCGCGCTGGTACTTTTGGGTAAATGTAGACATTTCTGTCGGTTGTGTGCGCAAAACTATCACAATTTTGTCGGTTGTGCGCGCTGAGTCACTTTGGGTAAATGTAGACATATTTGGTCAGCGCACAAAACGGTCACAATTTTGCAGGTTGTGCACGCTGGGTCACTTTGGGTAAATGTTGACATTATTTGCGTAGTGAACAAAACAGTCACAATGTTGCGGAGTGTGCGCGGTGGGTAATTTTGGATTAATGTAGACAGTTTTGCCCAGCACGCAAAACGGTGACATTTTTGCGGTTGTGCGCACTGTGTAATTTTGGTTAAATGTAGACAGTTTTGCTCAGCGCGCAAAACTGTCACAATTTCGCAGGTTGTGCGCGATGCGTAATTTTTTGAAAATGTAGACAGTTTTGCTAAGCGCGCAAAACGGTCACAATTTTGCCTACTGTGCGCGTTAGGTAATTTTGGACATATGTAGGCAGCTTAGCTCGGCGCGAAAAAACGGTCTCAATTTTATCGATTGTGCGCTTTGGGTAATTTTGGGCAAATGTATA
>JAULAV010000068.1:95590-139688 GCA_030789695.1 Scilla litardierei | reverse complement strand
CGGTCACAATTTTGCCGGTTGTGCGCGCTGGGTAATTTTGGGTAAATGTAGACAGTTTCGCCCAGCGCACAAAACAGTCACATTTTTTCCGTTTGTGCACACTGGGTAATTTTGGGTAAATCTAGACTGTTTTGCTCAACGCGCAAAACTGTCACAATTTTGCTGGGCGTGCGCGCCGGTACTTTTGGGTAAATGTAGATAGTTTTGCTCTGCGCGCAAAACTGTCACAATTTTGCCAGGTTGTGCGCGCTGAGTCACTTTGGGTAAATGTAGACATATTTGGTCAGTGCACAAAACAGTCACAATTTTGCAGGTTGAGCGTGCTGGGTCACTTTGGGTAAATGTAGACATTATTTGCGCAGTGCACAAAACGGTCAAAATTTTTGCCGGTTGTGCACACATGGCAATTTGGGTAAATGTAGACAATTTTGCACACCGCGTAAAACGGTCACAATTTTGCCAGATGTGCACACTGGATAATTTTGGGTAAATGTAGTCATTTTTTGCGCAGCGCGTAAAACAGTCACAATTTTGCTGGCTGTGCGCGCGGGGCAATTTTGGATAAATGTAGACAGTTTTTCTAGTACGCAAAATGATCACAATTTTGCTGGCTGCGCGCGCTGGGTGTGGGCACTGGTAATTTTAGGCAAAATGTAAATATTTTTGCCCAGCGCGCTAAACGGTCACAATTTTAACGGGTGTGCGCGCTGGTAATTTTCGGAAAATGTAGACAGTTTTGCCCAGCGCACAAAACGGTCACAATTTTACAGAATGTGCGCGCTGGGTAATTTTGGTTAAATATTGACACTTTTTGCTCCGCGCCCAAAATGGTCACCATTTTGCCGGTAGTGAGCGTTGAGTAATTTTGGATAAATGTAGACATTTTTGGTCAACGTTCAAAAAGGCCACAATTTTGCAGGTTGTGCGGGCTGAGGAATTTTGCGAAAATTTAGTTTGATTTGCTCATCAAGCAAAACGGTCACAATTTTGCCGGTTGTTCAGGCTGACTAACTTTTGAAAAATGTCGACATTTTTGCTCCGCGCGCAAAACAGTCACAATTTTGCTGGGTGTGTGATGGTAATTTTGGGTAAATGTAGACAGTTTTGTCCAGCGCGCAAAACGGTCACAATTTTGCTGGCTATACGCGCGGAGGAATTTTGGCTAAATGTAGACATTTTTGCTCTGCGCGTAAAATGGTCACAATTTTGCAGGTTGTGCGCGCTGGGACTCTTTGGGTATATGTAGACATTATTTGCGTAGCGCGTAAAACGATCACAATTTTGCCGGTTGTTCGGGCATAGTAATTTTGGAAAAATGTCGACATTTTTGCTCCGCGCACAAAACAGCCACATTTTGCTGTGTGTGTGCTTGTAATTTTAGGTAAATGTAGACAGTTTTGCCCAGCGCGTAAAACGGTCACAATTTTGCCGGCTATACGCGCTGAGGAATTTTGGCTAAATGTTGACATTTTTGCTCTGCGCGTAAAATGGTCACAATTTTGCAGGTTGTGCGCGTTGTGACTCTTTGGGTATATGTAGAAATTATTTGCGTAGCGCGTAAAACGATCACAATTTTGCCGGTTGTGCGCGCAGGATAATTTTACGTAAATGTTGACAGTATTCCCCAGCGCGCAAAACGGTCACATTTTTGTCGGTTGTGCACACTGGGTAATTTTGGGTAAATGTAAACTGTTTCGCTCAGCGCGCAAAAATGTCACAAATTTTCCAATAGTGCACGCTGGGTAATTTTTGGAAAATGTATAAAGTCGTCTGCGCGTAAAACGGTCACAATTTTGCCGACTGTGCGCGTTGGGTAATTTTGGTCAGATGTAGGCAGCTTAGCTCGGCGCGAAAAATAATTTTGGTCATATGTAGGCAGCTTTGCTCGACGCGAAAAACGGTCACAATTTTGCCGGTTGTGTGCGTTAATTAATTTTGGGCAAAGGTATATTGTTTTGCGCAGGGTGCAAAACAGTCACAATTTTCCCGGCTGTGCGCCCTGGATAATTTTGGGCAAATGTCAGCAAGCAAAACGGTCACAATTTTACCAGATGTGTTCGCTCGGTAATTTTGGTTAAATGTCGACATTTTTTGCTCCGCGAGCAAAATGGTTACCATATTGCCGGTTGTGAGCGTTGAGCCATTTTGGGTAAATGTAGACATTTTTGGTCAACGTGCAAGATGGTCACAATTTTGCAGGTTGTGTGCGATGAGGAATTTTGGGAAAATTTAGACAGTTTGGCTTAGCGAGCAAAACTGTCACAATTTTGCCTGTTGTGGGGCTGAGTAATTTTGGCTAAATGTTGGCATTTTTGCTCTGCGCGAAAAGATGGTCACAATCTTGCCAGGTGTGTGCGCTGGTAATTTTGGATAAACGTAGACAGTTTTAACCAGCGCGCAAAACGGTCACAATTTTGCCAGCTATGCGCGCCGAGTAATTTTGGTTAAATGTAGAAATTATTTGCGTAGCGAGTAAAACGGTCACAATTTTGCCGGTTGTGCGCGCTGGGTAATTTTGGGTAAATGTAGACAGTTTCGCCCAGCGCACAAAACAGTCACATTTTTTCCGTTTGTGCGCCCTGGGTAATTTTGGGTAAATCTAGACTGTTTTGCTCAACGCGCAAAACTGTCACAATTTTGCTGGGCGTGCGCGCTGGTACTTTTGGGTAAATGTAGATAGTTTTGCTCTGCGCGCAAAACTGTCACAATTTTGCCAGGTTGTGCGCGCTGAGTCACTTTGGGTAAATGTAGACATATTTGGTCAGTGCACAAAACAGTCACAATTTTGCAGGTTGAGCGTGCTGGGTCACTTTGGGTAAATGTTGACATTATTTGCGCAGTACGCAAAACGGTCACTTTGGGTAAATGTTGACAATTTTGCACACCGCGTAAAACGGTCACAATTTTGCCAGATGTGCACACTGGATAATTTTGGGTAAATGTAGTCATTTTTTGCGCAGCGCGTAAAACAGTCACAATTTTGCTGGCTGTGCGCGCGGGGCAATTTTGGATAAATGTAGACAGTTTTTCTAGTACGCAAAATGATCACAATTTTGCTGGCTGTGCGCGCTGGGTGTGGGCACTGGTAATTTTAGGCAAAATGTAAATATTTTTGCCCAGCGCGCTAAACGGTCACAATTTTAACGGGTGTGCGCGCTGGTAATTTTCGGAAAATGTAGACAGTTTTGCCCAGCGCACAAAACGGTCACAATTTTACAGAATGTGCGCGCTGGGTAATTTTGGTTAAATATTGACACTTTTTGCTCCGCGCCCAAAATGGTCACCATTTTGCCGGTAGTGAGCGTTGAGTAATTTTGGATAAATGTAGACATTTTTGGTCAACGTTCAAAAAGGCCACAATTTTGCAGGTTGTGCGGGCTGAGGAATTTTGCGAAAATTTAGTTTGATTTGCTCATCAAGCAAAACGGTCACAATTTTGCCGGTTGTTCAGGCTGACTAACTTTTGAAAAATGTCGACATTTTTGCTCCGCGCGCAAAACAGTCACAATTTTGCTGGGTGTGTGATGGTAATTTTGGGTAAATGTAGACAGTTTTGCCCAGCGCGCAAAACGGTCACAATTTTGCTGGCTATACGCGCGGAGGAATTTTGGCTAAATGTAGACATTTTTGCTCTGCGCGTAAAATGGTCACAATTTTGCAGGTTGTGCGCGCTGGGACTCTTTGGGTATATGTAGACATTATTTGCGTAGCGCGTAAAACGATCACAATTTTGCCGGTTGTTCGGGCATAGTAATTTTGGAAAAATGTCGACATTTTTGCTCCGCGCACAAAACAGCCACATTTTGCTGTGTGTGTGCTTGTAATTTTAGGTAAATGTAGACAGTTTTGCCCAGCGCGTAAAACGGTCACAATTTTGCCGGCTATACGCGCGGAGGAATTTTGGCTAAATGTTGACATTTTTGCTCTGCGCGTAAAATGGTCACAATTTTGCAGGTTGTGCGCGTTGTGACTCTTTGGGTATATGTAGAAATTATTTGCGTAGCGCGTAAAACGATCACAATTTTGCCGGTTGTGCGCGCAGGATAATTTTACGTAAATGTTGACAGTATTCCCCAGCGCGCAAAACGGTCACATTTTTGAAGGTTGTGCACACTGGGTAATTTTGGGTAAATGTAAACTGTTTCGCTCAGCGCGCAAAAATGTCACAAATTTTTCCAATAGTGCACGCTTGGGTAATTTTTGGAAAATGTATAAAAGTCGTCTGCGCGTAAAACGGTCACAATTTTGCCGACTGTGCGCGTTGGGTAATTTTGGTCAGATGTAGGCAGCTTAGCTCGGGCGCGAAAAATAATTTTGGTCATATGTAGGCAGCTTTGCTCGGCGCGAAAAACGGTCACAATTTTGCCGGTTGTGTGCGTTGAGTAATTTTGGGCAAAGGTATATTGTTTTGCGCAGGGTGCAAAACAGTCACAATTTTCCCGGCTGTGCGCCCTGGATAATTTTGGGCAAATGTCAGCAAGCAAAACGGTCACAATTTTACCAGATGTGTTCGCTCGGTAATTTTGGTTAAATGTCGACATTTTTTGCTCCGCGAGCAAAATGGTTACCATTTTGCCGGTTGTGAGCGTTGAGTCATTTTGGGTAAATGTAGACATTTTTGGTCAACGTGCAAGATGGTCACAATTTTGCAGGTTGTGTGCGATGAGGAATTTTGGGAAAATTTAGACAGTTTGGCTTAGCGAGCAAAACTGTCACAATTTTGCCTGTTGTGGGGCTGAGTAATTTTGGCTAAATGTTGACATTTTTGCTCTGCGCGAAAAGATGGTCACAATCTTGCCAGGTGTGTGCGCTGGTAATTTTGGATAAACGTAGACAGTTTTACCCAGCGCGCAAAACGGTCACAATTTTGTCGGCTATGCGCGCCGAGTAATTTTGGTTAAATGTAGAAATTATTTGCGTAGCGAGTAAAACGGTCACAATTTTGCCGGTTGTGCGCGCTGGGTAATTTTGGGTAAATGTAGACATTTTCGCCCAGCGCCCAAAATAGTCACATTTTTTCCGGTAGTGCGCCCTGGGTAATTTTGGGTAAATCTAAACTGTTTTGCTCAACGCGCAAAACTGTCACAATTTTGCCGGGCGTGCGCGCTGGTACTTTTGGGTAAATGTAGATAGTTTTGCTCTGCGCGCAAAACTGTCACAATTTTGCCAGGTTGTGCGCGCTGAGTCACTTTGGGTAAATGTAGACATATTTGGTCAGTGCACAAAACAGTCACAATTTTGCAGGTTGAGCGTGCTGGGTCACTTTGGGTAAATGTAGACATTATTTGCGCAGTACGCAAAACGGTCACTTTGGGTAAATGTAGACAATTTTGCACACCACGTAAAACGGTCACAATTTTGCCATATGCGCACACTGGATAATTTTGGGTAAATGTAGTCATTTTTTGCGCAGCGCGTAAAAAAGTCACAATTTTGCTGGCTGTGCGTGCGGGGGCAATTTTGGATAAATGTAGAC
Source organism: Scilla litardierei (assembly GCA_030789695.1). Lineage (NCBI taxonomy): Eukaryota > Viridiplantae > Streptophyta > Magnoliopsida > Asparagales > Asparagaceae > Scilla > Scilla litardierei. The sequence goes on along the minus strand of JAULAV010000068.1, from coordinate 134,212 downwards.
AGTTTTGCTAGTACGCAAAACGATCACAATTTTGGGTAATTTTGGTTAAATGTAGACAGTTTTTCTCAGCGCGCAAAACTGTCACAATTTTGCCAGTTGTGCGCGATGGGTAATTTTTGCAAAATGTAGACAGTTTTCGTCAGCGCGCAAAAACGACCACAAGTTTACCGGTTGTGCAGACTGCGTAATTTTGGGTAAATGTGGACATTTTTTCTTAGAGCGCAAAACGGTCACAATTTTGCCGGGTGTGTGCACTGGTAATTTTGGGTAAATGTCGATATTTTTGCCCAGCGCGTAAAACGATCACAATTTTACCAGGTGTGGAAGCTGGTAATTTTCGGTAAATATAGACAGTTTTGCCCAGCGCACAAAACGGTCACAATTTTGCAGGATGTGCGCGCTGGGTAATTTTGGTTAAATATTGACATTTTTTGCACCAAGCACAAAATGGTCACCATTTTGCCGGTTGTGCGCGTTGAGTAATTTTTTGGTAAATGTGGACATTTTTGGTCAACGTTCAAAACGGCCACAATTTTACAGGTTATGTGCGCTGAGGAATTTTGCGAAAATTTAGTTAGTTTTGCTCAGCGAGCAAAACGGTTTGCTCAGCGAGCAAAACGGTCACAATTTTGCAGGTGGTGCGGGCTGAGAAATTTTGGGAAAATGTTGACATTTTTGATCCGCGCGCAAAACAGCCACAATTTTGCTGTGTGTGTGGTGGTAATTTTGGGTAAATGTAGACAGTTTTGCCCAGCGCGCAAAACGGTCACAATTTTGCCGGCTATACGCGCGGAGGAATTTTGGCTAAATGTAGACATTTTTGCTCTGCGCGTAAAATGGTCACAATTTTGCAGGTTGTGCGCGCTGGGACTCTTTGGGTATATGTAGACATTATTTGCGTAGCGCGTAAAACGATCACAATTTTGCCGGTTGTGCGCGCTGGATAATTTTACGTAAATGTAGACAGTATTACCCAGCGCGCAAAACGGTCACATTTTTGCCGGTTGTGCGCACTGGGTAATTTTGGGTAAATGTAAACTGTTTCGCTCAGCGCGCAAAACTGTCACAAATTTTCCAGTTGTGCACGCTGGGTAATTTTTGGAAAATGTATAAAGTCGTCAGCGCGCAAAACGGTCCCAATTTTGCCGGTTGTGCGGGCTGCGTAATTTTGGATAAATGTTGACATTTTTCTCAAAGAGCAAAACGGTGACAATTTTTACGGGTGTGTGCGCAGTTAATTTTGGGTAAATGTAGACAGTTTTTTTTACCATCGAACAAAACTGTCACAATTTTGCCGGGTGTGCGCGCTGGTACTTTTGGGTAAATGTAGAAAGTTTTTGCGCAGCGCGCAAAACGGTCCCATTTTTGGCGGTTGTGCACGCTGAGTCACTTTGGGTAAATGTAGACATATTTGGTCAGCGCACAAAATGGTCACAATTTTGCAGGTTGTGCATGCTGGGTCACTTTGGGCAAATGTTGACATTATTTGCGTAGTACGCAAAACAGTCACAATGTTGCGGAGTGTGCGCGGTGGGTAATTTTGGGTTAATGTAGACAGTGTTGCCCAGCACGCAAAACGGTGACATTTTTGCCGGTTGTGCGCACTGTGTAATTTTGGGTTAATGTAGACAGTTTTGCTCAGCGCGCAAAACTGTCACAATTTCGCCGGTTGTGCGCGCTGCGCAATTTTTGTAAAAAGTTGAAAATTTTGCTCAGCACGCAAAACGGTCACAATTTTGCCGACTGTGCGCGTTGGGTAATTTTGGTCAGATGTAGGCAGCTTAGCTCGGCGCGAAAAATAATTTTGGTCATATGTAGGCAGCTTAGCTCGGCACGAAAAACGGTCACAATTTTGCCGGTTGTGTGCGTTGAGTAATTTTGGGCAAATGTATACTGTTTTGCGCGGGGCGCAAAACAGTCACAATTTTGCCGACTGTGCGCCATGGATAATTTTGGGTAAATGTCCGCAAGCAAAACGGTCACAATTTTACCAGATGTGCTCGCTCAGTAATTTTGGTTAAATCTCGACATTTTTTGCTCCGCGCGTAAAATGGTCACCATTTTGTCGGTTGTGAGCGTTGAGTTATTTTGGGTAAATGTAGACATTTTTGGTCAACGTGCAAGATGGTCACAATTTTGGGTAAATGTAGACATTTTTGGTCAACGTGCAGGTTGGGTGCGATGAGGAATTTTGGGAAAATTTAGACAGTTTTGCTTAGGGAGCAAAACGGTCACAATTTTGCCTGTTGTGCAGGATGAGTAATTTTGGCTAAATGTTGGCATTTTTGCTCTGCGCGAAAAGACGGTCACAATCTTGCCAGGTGTGTGCGCTGGTAATTTTGGATAAACGTAGACAGTTTTACCCAGCGCGAAAACGGTCACAATTTTGCCGGCTATGCGCACCGAGTAATTTTGGTTAAATGTCGAAATTATTTGCGTAGCACGTAAAACGGTCACAATTTTGCCGGTTGTGCGCGCTGGGTAATTTTGGGTAAATGTAGACAGTTTCGCCCAGCGCACAAAACTGTCGCATTTTTTCCGGTTGTGTGCACTGGGTAATTTTGGGTAAATCTAGACTATTTTGCTCAACGCGCAAAACTCTCACAATTTTGCTGGGCGTGCGCGCTGGTACTTTTGGGTAAATGTAGATAGTTATGCTCTGCGCGCAAAACTGTCACAATTTTGCCAGGTTGTGCGCGCTGAGTCACTTTGGGTAAATGTAGACATATTTGGTCAGTGCACAAAACAGTCACAATTTTGCAGGTTGAGCGTGCTGGGTCACTTTGGGTAAATGTAGACATTATTTGCGCAGTACGCAAAACGGTCATAATTTTTGCTTTGGGTAAATGTAGACAATTTTGCACACCGCGTAAAACGGTCAAAATTTTGCCAGATGTGCACACTGGATAATTTTGGGTAAATGTAGTCATTTTTTGCGCAGCGCGTAAAACAGTCACAATTTTGCTGGCTGTGTGCGCGGGGGCAATTTTGGATAAATGTAGACAGTTTTGCTAGTACGCAAAACGATCACAATTTTGGATAATTTTGGGCAAATGTAGACAGTTTTTCTCAGCGCGCAAAACTGTCACAATTTTGCCAGTTGTGCGCGATGGGTAATTTTTTGAAAATGTAGACAGTTTTCGTCAGCGCGCAAAAACGGCCACAATTTTACCGGTTGTGCGGACTGCGTAATTTTGGGTAAATGTTGACCTTTTTTCTTAGAGCGCAAAACGGTCACAATTTTGCCGGGTGTGTGCACTGTTAATTTTGGGTAAATGTCGATATTTTTGCCCAGCACGCAAAACGATCACAATTTTACCGGGTGTGGGCGCTGGTAATTTTCGGTAAATATAGACAGTTTTGCCCAGCGCACAAAAAGGTGACAATTTTAACGGTGTGCGCGCTGGTAATTTTCGGTAAATGTAGACAGTTTTGCCCAGCGCACAAAACGGTCACAATTTTGCAGGATGTGCGCGCTGGGTAATTTTGGTTAAATATTGACATTTTTTGCACCACGCACAAAATGGTCACCATTTTGCCGGTTGTGCGCGATGCGTAATTTTTGGTAAATGTGGACATTTTTGGTCAACGTTCAAAACGGCCACAATTTTACAGGTTATGCGCGCTGAGGAATTTTGCGAAAATTTAGTTAGTTTTGCTCAGCGAGCAAAACGGTCACAATTTTGCAGGTGGTGCGGGCTGAGTAATTTTGGGAAAATGTTGACATTTTTGCTCCGCGCGCAAAACGGTCACAATTTTGCTGGGTGTGTGCTGGTAATTTTGGGTAAATATAGACAGTTTTGCCCAGCGCGCAAAACGGTCACAATTTTGCCGGCTATGCGCGCGGAGGAATTTTGGCTAAATGCAGACATTTTTGCTCTGCGCGTTAAATGGTCACAATTTTGCAGGTTGTGCGCGCTGTGAAACTTTGGGTATATGTAGACATTATTTGCGTAGCGCGTAAAACGGTCACAATTTTGCCGGTTGTGCGCGCTGGATAATTTTACATAAATGTAGACAGTATTCCCAGCGCGCAAAACGGTCACATTTTTGCCGGTTGTGCGCACTGGGTAATTTTCGGTAAATATAGAATGTTTTGCTTAGCGTGCAAAACTGTCACAATTTTGCCTGTTGTGCACGCTGGATAATTTTTGGAAAATGTATACAGTTTTCGTCAGCGCGCAAAACGGTGACAATTTTGTCGGGTGTGAGGGCTGGTAATTTTGGGGAAATGTAGACAGTTTTGCCGAGGCGCAAGACTGTCACAATTTTGTCGGGTGTGCGCGCTGGTACTTTTGGGCAAATGTAGACTATTTTGCTCAGCACACAAAACGGTCACATTTTTACGGCTGTGCGCGCTGGGAAATCTGGTTAAAAGTTGACATTTTTTGCTCCGCGCGCAAAACGGTCACTATTTTGCCGGTTGTGAGCGTTGAGTAATTTTGGGTAAATGTAGACATTTTTGGTCAATGCTCAAAACGGCCACAAATTTACAGGTTGTGCGAGCTGAGGAATTTTGGGTAAATTTAGTTAGTTTTGCTCAGCGAGCAAAACGGTCACAATTTTACTAGTTGTGCGGGATGAGTAATTTTGGAAAAATGTTAACATTTTTGCACAGCGCGCAAAACAGTCACAATTTTGCAGGGTGTGCACGCTGGTACTTTTGGGTAAATATAGACAGTTTGTTCTGCAGGCAAAACGGTCACTATTTTGTCGGTTGTCCGCGTTGAGCACTTTGGGTAAATGTAGACATATTTGGCCAGCGCACAAAACAGTCACAATTTTGTAGGTTGTGCGCGCTGCGTACTTTTGGGTAAATGTAGACAGTTTTGTCCAGCACGCAAAACGGTGACATTTTCGCCGGTTGTACGCACTGTGTAATTTTGGGTAAATGTGAACAGTTTTGCTCAACGCACAAAATTGTCACAATTTCGCCGGTTGTCTGCGCTGCGCAAATTTTGGAAATTGTAGACAGTTTTGCTCAGCGAGCAAAACTGTCACAATTTTGCCGGTCGTGCGGGCTGAGTAATTTGGGTAAATGTTGACATTTTTGCTCCACGCGCAAAACGGTCACAATTTTACCCCGTGTGTGTGCTGGTAATTTTGGGTAAATGTACATAATTCTGCCCAGCGCGGAAAACGGTCACAATTTTGCCGGGTGTGTGTGCTGGTAATTTTAGGTAAATGTAGATAGTTTTGCCCAGCACGGAAAACGGTCACAAGTTTGTCGGCTATGCGCACTGAGTAATTTTGTTTAAATGTAGACACTTTTGCTCTGAGCGTAAAATGGTCACAATTTTGCAGGTTGTGCACGCAGGGACACTTTGGGTAAATGTAGACATTATTTGTGTAGCTCGTAAAACGGTCACAATTTTGCAGGTTGTGCTCGCTGGGTAATTTTCGGTAAATGTAGACACTATTGCCCAGCGCGCAAAACGGGTGACATTTTTGCAGGTTATGCGCACAGTGTAATTTTGGGTAAATGTATACTGTTTTGCTCACCGTGCAAAACTCTCACAATTTTACCAGTTGTGCACGCTTGGTAATTTTTGGAAAATGTAGACAGTTTTCGTCAGCGCGCAAAACGGTCTCAATTTTGCCGGTTGTGCGGGCTGCGTAATTTTGAGTAAATGTTGACATTTTTTCTCAGAGCAGAAAACGGTGTCAATTTTGCCGGGTGTGACGCTGGTAATTTTGGGTAAATGTAAACATTTATTCCCAGCGCGTAAAACGGGCACAATTTTATCTGGTGTGCGCGCTGGTAATTTTGGGTAAATGTAGACAGTTTTGCCCAGCGCGCCGGGTGTGCGCGCTGGTACTTTTGGGTAAATGTAGACAGTTTTGTCGGTTGTGCGCGCAAAACTATCACAATTTTGTCGGTTGTGCGCGCTGAGTCACTTTGGGTAAATGCAGACATATTTGGTCAGCGCACAAAACGGTCACAATTTTGCAGGTTGTGCACGCTGGGTCACTTTGGGTAAATGTTGACATTATTTGCGTAGTGAACAAAACAGTCACAATGTTGCGGAGTGTGCGCGGTGGGTAATTTTGGATTAATGTAGACAGTTTTGCCCAGCACGCAAAACGGTGACATTTTTGCGGTTGTGCGCACTGTGTAATTTTGGTTAAATGTAGACAGTTTTGCTCAGCGCTCAAAACTGTCACAATTTCGCAGGTTGTGCGCGATGCGTAATTTTTGGAAAATGTAGACAGTTTTGCTAAGCGCGCAAAACGGTCATAATTTTGCCTACTGTGCGTGTTAGGTAATTTTGGTCATATGTAGGCAGCTTAGCTCGGCGCGAAAAACGGTCTCAATTTTATTGATTGTGCGCGTTGGGTAATTTTGGGCAAATGTATACTGTTTTGCGCAGGGCGCAAAACCGTCGCAATTTTGCCAGCTGTGCGCCCGGGATAATTTTGGGTAAATGTCGACATTTTTGCCCAGTACTCAAAACGGTCACAATTTTGCCGGCTATGCGCGCCGGGTAATTTTGGGTAAATGTAGACATTATTTGTGTAGCGCGTAAAACGGTCACAATTTTTCCGGTTGTGCGCGCTGGGGTAATTTTGGGTAAATGTTGACAGTTTTGCCCAGCGCACAAAACTGTCACATTTTTGCCGGTTGTGCGCACTTGGTAATTTGGGTAAATGTAGACTCTTTTGCTCAGCGCGCAAAACCGTCACAATTTTACGGGGTGTGCGCGCTGGTACTGTTGGGTTAATGTAGAGACTTTTGCTCAGCGCGCAAAACTGTCACAATTTTGCCGGGTTGTGTGTGCTGAGTCACTTTGGGTAAATATAGACATATTTGGTCAGCGCATAAAACAGTCACAATTTTGCAGGTTAAGCGTGCTGGGTCACTTTGGGTAAATGTAGACATTATTTGCGCAGTGCACAAAACGGTCACAATTTTTGCCGGTTGTGCACACATGGCAATTTGGGTAAATGTAGACATTTTTGCACAGCGCGTAAGACGGTCGCAATTTTGTCATATGCGCACACTGGGTAATTTTGGGTAAATTTAGTCATTTTTTCGCAGCGCACAAAACAGTCACAATTTTGCTGGCTGTGCACGTTGGGTAATTTTGGATAAATGTTGGCAGTTTTGCTAGTACGCAAAACGATCGCAATTTTGGGTAATTTTGTGTAAATGTAGACAGTTTTGCCCAGCGCGCAAAACTGTCACAATGTTGCCAGTTGTACGCAATGGGTACTTTTTGGAAAATGTAGACAGTTTTCGTCAGCTCGCAAAACGGTCACAATTTTGCCGGTTGTGCGGACTGCGTAATTTGGGTAAATGTTGACATTTTTTCGTCAGCGCGCAAAACGGTCACAATTATGCTGGGTGTGTGCACTGGTAATTTTGGGGAAATGTAAATATTTGTGCTCAGCGCGCAAAACGGTCACAATTTTAACGGGTGTGCGCGCTGGTAATTTTCGGTAAATGTAAACAGTTTTGCCCAGCGCCCAAAACGGTCACAATTTTACAGGATGTGCGCGCTGGGTAATTTTGGTTAAATATTGACATTTTTTGCTCCGCGCCCAAAATGGTCACCATTTTGCCGGTTGTGAGCGTTGAGTAATTTCGGATAAATGCAGACATTTTTGGTCAACGTTCAAAACGGCCACAATTTTGCAGGTTGTACGCGCTGAGGAATTTTACGAAAATTTAGTTAGATTTGCTCAGCAAGCAAAACGGTCACAATTTTGCCGGTGGTTCGGGCTGAGTAATTTTGGAAAAATGTCGACATTTTTGCTCCGCGCGCAAAACAGTCACAATTTTGCTGGGTGTGTGCTGGTAATTTTGGGTAAATGTAGACAGTTTTGCCCAGCGCGCAAAACGGTCACAATTTTGCCGGCTGTACGCGCGGAGGAATTTTGGCTAAATGTAGACATTTTTGCTCTGCGCGTAAAATGGTCACAATTTTGCAGGTTGTGCGCGCTGGGACTCTTTGGGTATATGTAGACATTATTTGCGTAGCGCGTAAAACGATCACAATTTTGTCGGTTGTGCGCGCTGGATAATTTTACGTAAATGTAGACAGTATTCCCCAGCGTGCAAAACGGTCACATTTTTGCCGGTTGTGCGCACTGGGTAATTTTGGGTAAATGTAAACTGTTTCGCTCAGCGCGCAAAACTGTCACAAATTTTCCAGTTGTGCACGCTGGGTAATTTTTGGAAAATGTATAAAGTCGTCAGCGCGCAAAACGGTCCCAATTTTGCCGGTTGTGCGGGCTGCGTAATTTTGGATAAATGTTGACATTTTTCTCAAAGAGCAAAACGGTGACAATTTTTACGGGTGTGTGCGCAGTTAATTTTGGCTAAATGTAGACAGTTTTTTTTACCATCGAACAAAACTGTCACAATTTTTACGGGTGTGCGCGCTGGTACTTTTGGGTAAATTAGAAAGTTTTTGCTCAGCGCGCAAAACGGTCCCAATTTTGACGGTTGTGCGTGCTGAGTCACTTTGGGTAAATGTAGACATATTTGGTCAGCGCACAAAATGGTCACAATTTTGCAGGTTGTGCACGCTGGGTCACTTTGGGCAAATGTTGACATTATTTGCGTAGTGCGCAAAACAGTCACAATGTTGCGGAGTGTGCGCGGTGGGTAATTTTGGGTTAATGTAGACAGTTTTCGTCAGCGCGCAAAAACGGCCACAATTTTACCGGTTGTGCGGACTGCGTAATTTTGGGTAAATGTTGACATTTTTTCTTAGAGCGCAAAACGGTCACAATTTTGCCGGGTGTGTGCACTGGTAATTTTGGGTAAATGTAGATATTTTTGCCCAGCGCGCAAAACGATCACAATTTTACCGGGTGTGGGCGTTGGTAATTTTCGGTAAATATAGACAGTTTTGCCCAGCGCACAAAAAGGTGACAATTTTAACGGTGTGCGCGCTGGTAATTTTCAGTAAATGTAGACAGTTTTGCCCAGCGCACAAAACGGTCACAATTTTGCAGGATGTGCGCGCTTGGTAATTTTGGTTAAATATTGACATTATTTGCACCACGCACAAAATGGTCACCATTTTGCCGGTTGTGCGCGTTGAGTAATTTTTGGTAAATGTGGACATTTTTTGTCAACGTTCAAAACGGCCACAATTTTACAGGTTATGCGCGCTGAGGAATTTTGCGAAAATTTAGTTAGTTTTGCTCAGCGAGCAAAACGGTCACAATTTTGCAGGTGGTGCGGGCTGAGTAATTTTGGGAAAATGTTGACATTTTTGCTCCGCGCGCAAAACGGTCACAATTTTGCTGGGTGCGTGCTGGTAATTTTGGGTAAATGTAGACAGTTTTGCCCAGCGCGCAAAACGGTCACAATTTTGCCGGCTATGCGCGCGGAGGAATTTTGGCTAAATGCAGACATTTTTGCTCTGCGCGTTAAATGGTCACAATTTTGCAGGTTGTGCGCGCTGGGAAACTTTGGGTATATGTAGACATTATGTGCGTAGCGCGTAAAACGGTCACAATTTTGCCGGTTGTGCGCGCTGGATAATTTTACATAAATGTAGACAGTATTCCCAGCGCGCAAAACGGTCACATTTTTGCCGGTTGTGTGCGCTGGGTAATTTTCGGCAAATATAGAATGTTTTGCTTAGCGTGCAAAACTGTCACAATTTTGCCAGTTGTGCACGCTGGGTAATTTTTGGAAAATGTATACAGTTTTCGTCAGCGCGCAAAACGGTGACAATTTTGTCGGGTGTGAGGGCTGGTAATTTTGGGGAAATGTAGACAGTTTTGCCGAGGCGCAAGACTGTCACAATTTTGTCGGGTGTGCGCGCTGGTACTTTTGGGCAAATGTAGACTATTTTGCTCAGCACACAAAACGGTCACATTTTTTACGGCTGTGCGCGCTGGGAAATCTGGTTAAAAGTTGACATTTTTTTGCTCCGCGCGCAAAACGGTCACTATTTTGCCGGTTGTGAGCGTTGAGTAATTTTGGGTAAATGTAGACATTTTTTGTCAATGTTCAAAACGGCCACAAATTTACAGGTTGTGCGAGCTGAGGAATTTTGGGTAAATTTAGTGAGTTTTGTTCAGCGAGCAAAACGGTCACAATTTTACCAGTTGTGCGGGATGAGTAATTTTGGGAAAATGTTAACATTTTTGCACAGCGCGCAAAACAGTCACAATTTTGCAGGGTGTGCACGCTGGTACTTTTGGGTAAATGTAGACAGTTTGTTCTGCAGGCAAAACGGTCACTATTTTGTCGGTTGTCCGCGCTGAGCACTTTGGGTAAATGTAGACATATTTGGTCAGCGCACAAAACAGTCACAATTTTGTAGGTTGTGCGCACTGGGTCAGTTTCAGTAAATGTAGACATTATCTTCGTAGTGCGCAAAACAGTCACAATGTTGCAGGTTGTGCGCGCTGCGTACTTTTGGGTAAATGTAGACAGTTTTGTCCAGCACGCAAAACGGTGACATTTTCGCTGGTTGTGCGCACTGTGTAATTTTGGGTAAATGTAAACAGTTTTGCTCAACGCACAAAACTGTCACAATTTTGCCGGTTGTCTGCGCTGCGCAAATTTTGGAAATTGTAGACAGTTTTGCTCAGCGAGCAAAACTGTCACAATTTTGCCGGTCGTGCGGGCTGAATAATTTGGGTAAATGTTGACATTTTTGCTCCACGCGCAAAACGGTCACAATTTTACCCCGTGTGTGTGCTGGTAATTTTGGGTAAATGTACATAATTCTGCCCAGCGTGGAAAACGGTCACAATTTTGCCGGGTGTGTGTGCTGGTAATTTTAGGTAAATGTAGATAGTTTTGCCCAGCACGGAAAACGGTCACAATTTTGTCGGCTATGCGCACTGAGTAATTTTGGTTAAATGTAGACACTTTTGCTCTGACCGTAAAATGGTCACAATTTTGCAGGTTGTGCACGCATGGACACTTTGGGTAAATGTAGACATTATTTGTGTAGCTCGTAAAACGGTCACAATTTTGCCGGTTGTGCTCGCTGGGTAATTTTCGGTAAATGTAGACACTATTGCCCAGCGCGCAAAACGGGTGACATTTTTGCAGGTTATGCGCACAGTGTAATTTTGGGTAAATGTATACTGTTTTGCTCACCGTGCAAAACTCTCACAATTTTACCAGTTGTGCACGCTTGGTAATTTTTGGAAAATGTAGACAGTTTTCGTCAGCGCGCAAAACGGTCTCAATTTTGCCGGTTGTGCGGGCTGCGTAATTTTGAGTAAATGTTGACATTTTTTCTCAGAGCAGAAAATGGTGTCAATTTTGCCGGGTGTGACGCTGGTAATTTTGGGTAAATGTAAACATTTATTCCCAGCGCGTAAAACGGGCACAATTTTATCGGGTGTGCGCGCTGGTAATTTTGGGTAAATGTAGACAGTTTTGCCCAGCCCGCTGGGTGTGCGCGCTGGTACTTTTGGGTAAATGTAGACAGTTTTGTCGGTTGTGCGCGCAAAACTATCACAATTTTGTCGGTTGTGCGCGCTGAGTCACTTTGGGTAAATGTAGACATATTTGGTCAGCGCACAAAACGGTCACAATTTTGCAGGTTGTGCACGCTAGGTCACTTTGGGTAAATGTTGACATTATTTGCGTAGTGCACAAAACAGTCACAATGTTGCGGAGTGTGCGCGGTGGGTAATTTTGGATTAATGTAGACAGTTTTGCCCAGCACGCAAAACGGTGACATTTTTGCGGTTGTGCGCACTGTGTAATTTTGGTTAAATGTAGACAGTTTTGCTCAGCGCGCAAAACTGTCACAATTTCGCAGGTTGTGCGCGATGCGTAATTTTTGGAAAATGTAGACAGTTTTGCTAAGCGCGCAAAACGGTCAAAATTTTGCCTACTGTGCGCGTTAGGTAATTTTGGTCAAATGTAGGCAGCTTAGCTCGGCGCGAAAAACGGTCTCAATTTTATTGATTGTGCGCGTTGGGTAATTTTGGGCCAATGTATACTGTTTTCCGCAGGACGCAAAACCGTCACAATTTTGCCAGCTGTGCCCCGGGATAATTTTGGGTAAATGTCGACATTTTTGCCCAGTACTCAAAACTGTCACAATTTTGCCGGCTATGCGCGCCGAGTAATTTTGGTTAAATGTAGACATTATTTGCGTAGCGCGTAAAACGGTCACAATTTTACCGGTTGTGCGCGCTGGGTAATTTTTGGTAAATGTTGACAGTTTTGCCCAGCGCACAAAACTGTCAAATTTTTGCCGGTTGTGCGCACTTGGTAATTTGGGTAAATGTAGACTCTTTTGCTCAGCGCGCAAAACTGTCACAATTTTACGGGGTGTGCGCGCTGGTACTTTTGGGTTAATGTAGAGACTTTTGCTCAGCGCGCAAAACTGTCACAATTTTGCCGGGTTGTGGGTGCTGAGTCACTTTGGGTAAATATAGACATATTTGGTCAGCGCATAAAACAGTCACAATTTTGCAGGTTAAGCGTGCTGGGTCACTTTGGGTAAATGTAGACATTATTTGCGCAGTGCACAAAACGGTCACAATTTTTGCCAGTTGTGCACACATGGCAATTTGGGTAAATGTAGACATTTTTGCACAGCGCGTAAGACGGTCACAATTTTGTCATATGCGCACACTGGGTAATTTTGGGTAAATTTAGTCATTTTTTCGCAGCGCACAAAACAGTCACAATTTTGCTGGCTGTGCACGCTGGGTAATTTTGGATAAATGTTGGCAGTTTTGCTAGTACGCAAAACGATCGCAATTTTGGGTAATTTTGTGTAAATGTAGACAGTTTTGCCCAGCGCGCAAAACTGTCACAATGTTGCCAGTTGTACGCAATGGGTACTTTTTGGAAAATGTAGACAGTTTTCGTCAGCTCGCAAAACGGTCACAATTTTGCCGGTTGTGCGGACTGCGTAATTTGGGTAAATGTTGACATTTTTTCGTCAGCGCGCAAAACGGTCACAATTATGCTGGGTGTGTGCACTGGAAATTTTGGGGAAATATAAATATTTGTGCTCAGCGCGCAAAACGGTCACAATTTTAACGGGTGTGCGCGCTGGTAATTTTCGGTAAATGTAGACAGTTTTGCCCAGCGCACAAAACGGTCACAATTTTACAGGATGTGCGCGCTGGGTAATTTTGGTTAAATATTGACATTTTTTGCTCCGCGCCCAAAATGGTCACCATTTTGCCGGTTGTGAGCGTTGAGTAATTTCGGATAAATGCAGACATTTTTGGTCAACGTTCAAAACGGCCACAATTTTGCAGGTTGTACGCGCTGAGGAATTTTACGAAAATTTAGTTAGATTTGCTCAGCAAGCAAAACGGTCAAAATTTTGCCGGTGGTTCGGGCTGAGTAATTTTGGAAAAATGTCGACATTTTTGCTCCGCGCGCAAAACAGTCACAATTTTGCTGGGTGTGTGCTGGTAATTTTGGGTAAATGTAGACAGTTTTGCCTAGCGCGCAAAACGGTCACAATTTTGCCGGCTATACGCGCGGAGGAATTTTGGCTAAATGTAGACATTTTTGCTCTGCGCGTAAAATGGTCACAATTTTGCTGGTTGTGCGCGCTGGGACTCTTTGGGTATATGTAGACATTATTTGCGTAGCGCGTAAAACGATCACAATTTTGTCGGTTGTGCGCGCTGGATAATTTTACGTAAATGTAGACAGTATTCCCCAGCGTGCAAAACGGTCACATTTTTGCCGGTTGTGCGCACTGGGTAATTTTGGGTAAATGTAAACTGTTTCGCTCAGCGCGCAAAACTGTCACAAATTTTCCAGTTGTGCACGCTGGGTAATTTTTGGAAAATGTATAAAGTCGTCAACGCGCAAAACGGTCCCAATTTTACCGGTTGTGCGGGCTGCGTAATTTTGGATAAATGTTGACATTTTTCTCAAAGAGCAAAACGGTGACAATTTTTACGGGTGTGTGCGCAGTTAATTTTGGGTAAATGTAGACAGTTTTTTTTACCATCGAACAAAACTGTCACAATTTTGCCGGGTGTGCGCGCTGGTACTTTTGGGTAAATGTAGAAAGTTTTTGCTCAGCGCGCAAAACGGTCCCAATTTTGTCGGTTGTGCGCGCTGAGTCACTTTGGGTAAATGTAGACATATTTGGTATGCGCACAAAACGGTCACAATTTTGCAGGTTGTGCACGCTGGGTCACTTTGGGTAAATGTTGACATTATTTGCGTAGTGCGCAAAACAGTCACAATGTTGCGGAGTGTGCGCTGTGGGTAATTTTGGATTAATGTAGACAGTGTTGCCCAGCACGCAAAACGGTGACATTTTTGCAGGTTGGGCGCACTGTGTAATTTTGGGTTAATGTAGACAGTTTTGCTCAGCGCGCAAAACTGTCACAATTTCGCCGGTTGTGCGCGCTGCGCAATTTTTGTAAAATGTTGAAAATTTTGCTCAACGCGCAAAACGGTCACAATTTTGCCGACTGTGCGCGTTGGGTAATTTTGGTCAGATGTAGGCAGCTTAGCTCGGCGCGAAAAATAATTTTGGTCATATGTAGGCAGCTTAGCTCGGCGCGAAAAACGGTCACAATTTTGCCGGTTGTGTGCGTTGAGTAATTTTGGGCAAATGTATACTGTTTTGCGCAGGGTGCAAAACAGTCACAATTTTCCCGGCTGTGCGCCCCGGATAATTTTGGGCAAATGTCAGCAAGCAAAACGGTCACAATTTTACCAGATGTGCTCGCTCGGTAATTTTGGTTAAATGTCGACATTTTTTGCTCCGCGAGCAAAATGGTCACCATTTTGCCGGTTGTGAGCGTTGAGTCATTTTGGGTAAATGTAGACATTTTTGGTCAACGTGCAAGATGGTCACAATTTTGCAGGTTGTGTGCGATGAGGAATTTTCGGAAAATTTAGACAGTTTGGCTTAGCGAGCAAAACTGTCACAATTTTGCCTGTTATGCGGGCTGAGTAATTTTGGCTAAATGTTGACATTTTTGCTCTGCGTGAAAAGACGGTCACACTCTTGCCAGGTGTGTGCGCTGGTAATTTTGGATAAACGTAGACAGTTTTACCCAGCGCGCAAAACGGTCACAATTTTGCCGGCTATGCGCGCCGAGTAATTTTGGTTAAATGTAGAAATTATTTGCGTAGCGAGTAAAACGGTCACAATTTTGCCGGTTGTGCGCGCTGGGTAATTTTGGGTAAATGTAGACATTTTCGCCCAGCGCCCAAAACGGTCACATTTTTTCCGGTAGTGCGCACTGGGTAATTTTGGGTAAATCTAGACTGTTTTGCTCAACGCGCAAAACTGTCACAATTTTGATGGGCGTGAGCGCTGGTACTTTTGGGTAAATGTAGATAGTTTTGCTCTGCGCGCAAAACTGTCACAATTTTGCCAGGTTGTGCGCGCTACGTCACTTTGGGTAAATGTAGACATATTTGGTCGGTGCACAAAACAGTCACAATTTTGCAGGTTGAGCGTGCTGGGTCACTTTGGGTAAATAGACATTATTTGCGCAGTACGCAAAACGGTCACTTTGGGTAAATGTAGACAATTTTGCACACCACGTAAAACGGTCACAATTTTGCCAGATGTGCACACTGGATAATTTTGGGTAAATGTAGTCATTTTTTGCGCAGCGCGTAAAACAGTCACAATTTTGCTGGCTGTGCGTGCGGGGCAATTTTGGATAAATGTAGACAGTTTTGCTAGTACGCAAAACGATCACAATTTTGGGTAATTTTGGGTAAATGTAGACAGTTTTTCCCAGCGCGCAAAACTGTCACAATTTTGCCAGTTATGCGCGATGGGTAATTTTTGCAAAATGTAGACAGTTTTCGTCAGCGCGCAAAAACGACCACAATTTTACCGGTTGTGCAGACTGCGTAATTTTGGGTAAATGTTGACATTTTTTCTTAGAGCGCAAAACGCTCACAATTTTGCCGGGTGTGTGCACTAGTAATTTTGGGTAAATGTAGATATTTTTGCCCAGCGCGCAAAACGATCACAATTTTACCGGGTGTGGGCGCTGGTAATTTTCGGTAAATATAGACAGTTTTGCCCAGCGCACAAAAAGGTGACAATTTTAACGGTGTGCGCGCTGGTAATTTTCGGTAAATGTAGACAGTTTTGCCCAGCGCACAAAACGGTCACAATTTTGCAGGATGTGCGCGCTGGGTAATTTTGGTTAAATATTGACATTTTTTGCACCACGCACAAAATGGTCACCATTTTGCCGGTTGTGCGCGTTGAGTAATTTTTGGTAAATGTGGACATTTTTTGTCAACGTTCAAAACGGCCACAATTTTACAGGTTATGCGCGATGAGGAATTTTGCAAAAATTTAGTTAGTTTTGCTCAGCGAGCAAAACGGTCACAATTTTGCAGGTGGTGCGGGCTGAGTAATTTTGGGAAAATGTTGACATTTTTGCTCCGCGCGCAAAATGGTCACAATTTTGCTGGGTGTGTGCTGGTAATTTTGGGTAAATGTAGACAGTTTTGCCCAGCGCGCAAAACAGTCACAATTTTGCCGGCTATGCGTGCGGAGGAATTTTGGCTAAATGCAGACATTTTTGCTCTGCGCGTTAAACGGTCACAATTTTGCAGGTTGTGCGTGCTGGGAAACTTTGGGTATATGTAGACATTATTTGCGTAGCGCGTAAAACGGTCACAATTTTGCCGGTTGTGCGCGCTGGATAATTTTACATAAATGTAGACAGTATTCCCAGCACGCAAAACGGTCACATTTTTGCCGGTTGTGCGCACTGGGTAATTTTCGGCAAATATAGAATGTTTTGCTTAGCGTGCAAAACTGTCACAATTTTGACAGTTGTGCACGCTGGGTAATTTTTGGAAAATTTATACAGTTTTCGTCAGCGCGCAAAACGGTGACAATTTTGCCGGGTGTGAGGGCTGGTAATTTTGGGGAAATGTAGACAGTTTTGCCGAGGCGCAAGACTGTCACAATTTTGTCGGGTGTGCGGGCTGGTACTTTTGGGCAAATGTAGACTATTTTGCTCAGCACACAAAACGGTCACATTTTTTACGGCTGTGCGCGCTGGGAAATCTGGTTAAAAGTTGATATTTTTTGCCCCGCGCGCAAAACGGTCATTATTTTGCCGGTTGTGAGCGTTGAGTAATTTTGGGTAAATGTAGACAATTTTGGTCAATGTTCAAAACGGCCACAAATTTACAGGTTGTGCGAGCTGAGGAATTTTGGGTAAATTTAGTTAGTTTTGCTCAGCGAGCAAAACGGTCACAATTTTACCAGTTGTGCGGGATGAGTAATTTTGGAAAAATGTTAACATTTTTGCACAGCACGCAAAACAGTCACAATTTTGCAGGGTGTGCACGCTGGTACTTTTGGGTAAATGTAGACAGTTTGCTCTGCAGGCAAAACGGTCACTATTTTGTCGGTTGTGCGCGTTGATCACTTTGGGTAAATGTAGACATATTTGGTCAGCGCACAAAACAGTCACAATTTTGTAGGTTGTGCGCACTGGGTCAGTTTCAGTAAATGTATACATTATCTTCGTAGTGCGCAAAACAGTCACAATGTTGCAGGTTGTGCGCGCTGCGTACTTTTGGGTAAATGTAGACAGTTTTGTCCAGCTCGCAAAACGGTGACATTTTCGCCGGTTGTGCGCACTGTGTAATTTTGCGTAAATGTAAACAGTTTTTCTCAACGCACAAAACTGTCACAATTTTGCTCAACGCACAAATCTGCGCTGCGCAAATTTTGGAAATTGTATACAGTTTTGCTCAGCGAGCAAAACTTTCACAATTTTGCCGGTCGTGCGGGCTGAGTAATTTGGGTTAATGTTGTCATTTTTGCTCCACGCGCAAAACGGTCACAATTTTACCCCGTGTGTTTGATGGTAATTTTGGGTAAATGTACACAGTTCTGCCCAGCGCGGAAAACGGTCACAATTTTGCCGGGTGTGTGCTGGTAATTTTAGGTAAATGTACACAGTTCTGCCCAGCGCGGAAAACGGTCACAATTTTGCCGGGTGTGTGCTGGTAATTTTAGGTAAATGTACACAGTTTTGCCCAGCGCGGAAAACGGTCATAATTTTGCCGGGTGTGTGCTGGTAATTTTAGTTTAGGTAAATGTAGATAGTTTTGCCCAGCACGGAAAACGGTCACAATTTTGTCGGCTATGCGCACTGAGTAATTTTGGTTAAATGTAGACACTTTTGCTCTGAGCGTAAAATGGTCACAATTTTGCAGGTTGTGCACGCATGGACACTTTGGGTAAATGTAGAAATTATTTGTGTAGCGCGTAAAACGGTCACAATTTTGCCGGTTGTGCTCGCTGGGTAATTTTCGGTAAATGTAGACACTATTGCCCAGCGCGCAAAACGGGTGACATTTTTGCTGGTTATGCGCACAGTGTAATTTTGGGTAAATGTATACTGTTTTGCTCACCGTGCAAAACTCTGACAATTTTACCAGTTGTGCAGGCTTGGTAATTTTTGGAAAATGTCGACAGTTTTCGTCATCGCGCAAAACGGTCTCAATTTTGCCGGTTGTGCGGGTGGCGTAATTTTGAGTAAATGTTGACATTTTTTCTCAGAGCAGAAAACGGTGTCAATTTTGCCTGGTGTGACGCTGGTAATTTTGGGTAAATGTAAACATTTATTCGCAGCGCGTAAAACGGGCACAATTTTATCGGGTGTGCGCGCTGGTAATTTTGGGTAAATGTAGACAGTTTTGCCCAGCGCGCCGGGTGTGCGCGCTGGTACTTTTGGGTAAATGTAGACAGTTTTGTCGGTTGTGCGCGCAAAACTATCACAATTTTGTCGGTTGTGCGCGCTGAGTCACTTTGGGTATGTAATCATATTTGGTCAGCGCACAAAACGGTCACAATTTAGCAGGTTGTGCACGCTGGGTCACTTTGGGTAAATGTTGACATTATTTGCGTAGTGCACAAAACAGTCACAATTTTGCGGGGTGTGCGCGGTGGGTAATTTTGGATTAATGTAGACAGTTTTGCCCAGCACGCAAAACGGTGACATTTTTGCGGTTGTGCGCACTGTGTAATTTTGGTTAAATGTAGACAGTTTTGCTCGGCGGGTAAAACTGTCACAATTTCGCAGGTTATGCGCGATGCATAATTTTTGGAAAATGTAGACAGTTTTGCTAAGCGCGCAAAACGGTCACAATTTTGCCTGCTGTGCGCGTTAGGTAATTTTTGTCATATGTAGGCAGCTTAGCTCGGCGCGAAAAACGGTCTCAATTTTATCGATTGTGCGCGTTGGGTAATTTTGGGCAAATGTATACTGTTTTACGCAGGGCGCAAAACCGTCTCAATTTTGCCAGCTGTGCGCCCGGGATAATTTTGGGTAAATGTCGACATTTTTGCCCAGTACTGAAAACGGTCACAATTTTGCCGGCTATGCGCGCCGGGTAATTTTGGTTAAATGTAGACATTATTTGCGTAGCGCGTAAAACGGTCATAATTTTGCCGGTTGTGCGCGCTTGGTAATTTTGGGTAAATGTTGACAGTTTTGCCCAGCGCACAAAACTGTCACATTTTTGCCAGTTGTGCGCCCTTGGTAATTTGGGTAAATGTAGACTCTTTTGCTCAGCGCGCAAAACTGTCACAATTTTACGGGGTGTGCGCGCTGGTACTTTTGGGTTAATGTAGATACTTTTGCTCAGCGCGCAAAACTGTCACAATTTTGCCGGGTTGTGTGTGCTGAGTCACTTTGGGTAAATATAGACATATTTGGTCAGCGCACAAAATAGTCACAATTTTGCCGGTTAAGCGTGCTGGGTCACTTTGGGTAAATGTAGACATTATTTGCGCAGTGCACAAAACGGTCACAATTTTTGCCGGTTGTGCACACATGGCAATTTGGGTAAATGTAGACATTTTTGCACATCGCGTAAGACGGTCACAATTTTGTTATATGCGCACACTGGGTAATTTTGGGTAAATGTAGTCATTTTTTCGCAGCGCACAAAACAGTCACGATTTTGCTGGCTGTGCACGCTGGGTAATTTTGGATAAATGTTGACAGTTTTGCTAGTACGCAAAACGATCGCAATTTTGGGTAATTTTGTGTAAATGTAGACAGTTTTGCCCAGCGCACAAAACTGTCACAATGTTGCCAGTTGTACGCAATGTGTACTTTTTGGAAAATGTAGACAGTTTTCGTCAGCTCGCAAAACGGTCACAATTTTGCCGGTTGTGCGGACTGCGTAATTTGGGTAAATGTTGACATTTTTTCGTCCGCGCGCAAAACGGTCACAATTGTGCTGGGTGTGTGCACTGGTAATTTTGGGGAAATGTCAATATTTGGGCTCAGCGCGCAAAACGGTCACAATTTTAACGGGTGTGCGCGCTGGTAATTTTCGGTAAATGTAGACAGTTTTGCCCAGCGCACAAAACGGTCACAATTTTACAGGATGTGCGCGCTGGGTAATTTTGTTGGGTGTGTGCTGGTAATTTTGGGTAAATGTAGACAGTTTTGCCCAGCGCGCAAAACAGTCACAATTTTGCTGGCTATACGCGCGGAGGAATTTTGGCTAAATGTAGACATTTTTGCTCTGCGCGTAAAATGGTCACAATTTTGCAGGTTGTTTGCGCTGGGACTCTTTGGGTATATGTAGACATTATTTGCGTAGCGCGTAAAACGATCACAATTTTGCCGGTTGTTCGGGCATAGTAATTTTGGAAAAATGTCGACATTTTTGCTCCGCGCGCAAAACAGCCACAATTTTGCTGGGTGTGTGCTGGTAATTTTGGGTAAATGTAGACAGTTTTGCCCAGCGCGCAAAACGGTCACAATTTTGCCGGCTATACGCGCGGAGGAATTTTGGCTAAATGTAGACACTTTTGCTCTGCGCGTAAAATGGTCACAATTTTGTAGGTTGTGCGCGCTGGGACTCTTTGGGTATATGTAGACATTATTTGCGTAGCGCGTAAAACGATCACAATTTTGCCGGTTGTTCGGGCATAGTAATTTTGGAAAAATGTCGACATTCTTGCTCCGCGCGCAAAACAGCCACAATTTTGCTGGGTGTGTGCTGGTAATTTTGGGTAAATGTAGACAGTTTTGCCCAGCGCACAAAAAAGTCACAATTTTGCCGGCTATACGCGCGGAGGAATTTTGTTTAAATGTAGACATTTTTGCTCTGCGCGTAAAATGGTCACAATTTTACAGGTTGTGCGCGCTGGGAATCTTTGGGTATATGTAGACATTATTTGCGTAGCGCGTAAAACGGTCACAATTTTGCCGGTTGTGCGCGCTGGATAATTTTACTTAAATGTAGACAGTATTCCCCAGCGCGCAAAACGGTCACATTTTTGCCGGTTGTGCGCACTGGGTAATTTTGGGTAAATTTAAACTGTTTCGCTCGACGCGCAAAACTGTCACAAATTTTCCAGTTGTGCCCGCTGGGTAATTTTTGGAAAATGTATAAAGTCGTCAGCGGGCAAAACGGTCCCAATTTTGCCGGTTGTGCGGGCTGCGTAATTTTGGATAAATGTTGACATTTTTCTCAAAGAGCAAAACGGTGAAAATTTTTACGGGTGTGTGCGCTGTTAATTTTGGGTAAATGTAGACGGTTTTTTTAACCATCGAACAAAACTGTCACAATTTTGCCGGGTGTGCGCGCTGGTACTCTTGGGTAAATGTAGAAAGTTTTTGCTCAGCGCGCAAAACGGTCCCAATTTTGTCGGTTGTGCGCGCTGAGTCACTTTGGGTAAATGTAGACATATTTGGTCAGCGCACAAAATGGTCACAATTTTGCAGGGTGTGCACGCTGGGTCACTTTGGGCAAATGTTGACATTATTTACGTAGTGCGCAAAACAGTCACAATGTTGCGGAGTGTTCGCGGTGGGTAATTTTGGGTTAATGTAGACAGTGTTGCCCAGCACGCAAAATGGTGACATTTTTGCCGGTTGTGCGCACTGTGTAATTTTGGGTCAATGTAGACAGTTTTGCTCAGCGCGCAAAACTGTCACAATTTCGCTGGTTGTGCGCACTACGCAATTTTTGTAAAAAGTTGAAAATTTTGCTCAGCGCGCAAAACGGTCACAATTTTGCCGACTGTGCGCGTTGGGTAATTTTGGCCAGACGTAGGCAGCTTAGCTGGGCGCGAAAAATAATTTTGGTCATATGTAGGCAGCTTAGCTCAGCGCGAAAAACGGTCACAATTTTGCCGGTTGTGTGCGTTGAGTAATTTTGGGCAAATGTATAATACTGTTTTGCGCAGGGCGCAAAACAGTCACAATTTTGCCGGCTGTGCGCCCTGGATAATTTTGGGCAAATGTCCGCAAGCAAAACGGTCACAATTTTACCAGATGTGCTCGCTCGGTAATTTTGGTTAAATCTCGACATTTTTTGCTCCGCGAGCAAAATGGTCACCATTTTGCCGGTTGTGAGCGTTGAGTCATTTTGGGTAAATGTAGACATTTTTGGTCAACGTGCAAGATGGTCACAAATTTGCAGGTTGTGTGCGATGAGGAATTTTGGGAAAATTTAGACAGTTTTGCTTAGCGAGCAAAACGGTCACAATTTTGCATGTTGTGCGGGCTGAGTAATTTTGGCTAAATGTTGACATTTTTGCACTGCGCGAAAAGACGGTCACAGTCTTGCCAGGAGTGTGCGCTGGTAATTTTGGATAAACGTAGACAGTTTTACCCAGCGCGAAAACAGTCACAATTTTGCGGGCTATGCGCGCGAAGTAATTTTGGTTAAATGTAGAAATTATTTGCGTAGCGCGTAAAACGGTCACAATTTTGCCGGTTGTGCGCGCTGGGTAATTTTGGGTAAATGTAGACAGTTTCGCCTAGCGCCCAAAACAGTCACATTTTTTCCGGTTGTGCGCACTGGGTAATTTTGGGTAAATCTAGACTGTTTTGCTCAACGCGCAAAACTGTCACAATTTTGCTGGGCGTGCGCGCTGGTACTTTTGGGTAAAGGTAGATAGTTTTGCTCTGCGCGCAAAACTGTCACAATTTCGCCAGGTTGTGCGCGCTGAGTCACTTTGGGTAAATGTAGACATATTTGGTTGGTGCACAAAACCGTCACAATTTTGCAGGTTGAGCGTGCTGGGTCACTTTGGGTAAATTTAGACATTATTTGCGCAGTACGTAAAACGGTCACTTTGGATAAATGTAGACAATTTTGCACTCCGCGTAAAACGGTCACAATTTTGCCAGATGTGCACACTGGGTAATTTTGGGTAAATGTAGATATTTTTTGCGCAGCGCGTAAAACAGTCACAATTTTGCTGGCTGTGCGCGCGGTGTAATTTTGGATAAATGTAGACAGTTTTGCTAGTACGCAAAACGATCACAATTTTGGGTAATTTTGGGTAAATGTAGACAGTTTTTCTTAGCGCGCAAAACTGTCACAATTTTGCCAGTTGTGCGCGATGGGTAATTTTTGGAAAATGTAGACAGTTTTCGTCAGCGCGCAAAAACGGCCACAATTTTACCGGTTGTGCGGACTGCGTAATTTTGGGTAAATGTTGTCATTTTTTCTTAGAGCGCAAAACGGTCACAATTTTGCCGGGTGTGTGCACTGGTAATTTTGGGTAAATGTAGATATTTTTGCCCAGCGCGCAAAACGATCACAATTTTACCGGGTGTGGGCGCTGGTAATTTTCGGTAAATCTGCTGGTAATTTTCGGTAAATGTAGACAGTTTTGCCCAGCGCACAAAACGGTCACAATTTTGCAGGATGTGCGCGCTGGGTAATTTTGGTTAAATATTGACATTTTTTGCACCACGCACAAAATGGTCACCATTTTGCCGGTTGTGCGCGTTGAGTAATTTTTGGTAAATGTGGACATTTTTGGTCAACGTTCAAAACGGCCACAATTTTACTGGTTATGCGCGCTGAGGAATTTTGCGAAAATTTAGTTAGTTTTGCTCAGCGAGCAAAACGGTCACAATTTTGCAGGTGGTGCGGGCTGAGTAATTTTGGGAAAATGTTGACATTTTTGCT
Organism: Scilla litardierei; assembly: GCA_030789695.1. Taxonomy (NCBI): domain Eukaryota; kingdom Viridiplantae; phylum Streptophyta; class Magnoliopsida; order Asparagales; family Asparagaceae; genus Scilla; species Scilla litardierei. Next base: position 110,334 of record JAULAV010000068.1, on the reverse strand, counting down.
CCGTGCGCAAAACGGTCATAATTTTGCTGGGTGTGTGCTGGTAATTTTGGGTAAATGTAGACTGTTTTGCCCAGCGCGCAAAACGGTCACAATTTTGCCGGCTATGCGCGCGGAGGAATTTTGGCTAAATGCAGACATTTTTGCTCTGCGCGTTAAATGGTCACAATTTTGCAGGTTGTGCGCGCTGGGAAACTTTGGGTATATGTAGACATTATTTGCGTAGCACGTAAAACGGTCACAATTTTGCCGGTTGTGCGCGTTGGATAATTTTACATAAATAATTTTGGGCAAATGTATATTGTTTTGCGCAGGGCGCAAAACCGTCGCAATTTTGCCAGCTGTGCGCCCGGGATAATTTTGGGTAAGTGTCGACATTTTTGCCCAGTACTGAAAACGGTCACAATTTTGCCGGCTATGCGCGCCGGGTAATTTTGGTTAAATGTAGACATTATTTGCGTAGCGCGTAAAACGGTCACAATTTTGCCGGTTGTGCGCGCTGGGAAATTTTGGGTAAATGTTGACAGTTTTGCCCAGCGCACAAAACTGTCACATTTTTGCCGGTTGTGCGCACTTGGTAATTTGGGTAAATGTAGACTCTTTTGCTCAGCGCGCAAAACCGTCACAATTTTACGGGGTGTGCGCGCTGGTACTTTTCGGTTAATGTAGATACTTTTGCTCAGCGCGTAAAACTGTCACAATTTTGCCGGGTTGTGTGTGCTGAGTCACTTTGGGTAAATATAGACATATTTGGTCAGCGCACAAAACAGTCACAATTTTGCGGGTTAAGCGTGCTGGGTCACTTTGGGTAAATGTAGACATTATTTGCGCAGTGCACAAAACGGTCACAATTTTTGCTGGTTGTGCACACATGGCAATTTGGGTAAATGTAGACATTTTTGCACATCGCGAAGACGGTCACAATTTTGTCATATGCACACACTGGGTAATTTTGGGTAAATGTAGTCATTTTTTCGCAGCGCACAAAACAGTCACGATTTTACTGGCTGTGCACGCTGGGTAATTTTGGATAAATGTTGACAGTTTTGCTAGTACGCAAAACGATCGCAATTTTGGGTAATTTTGTGTAAATGTAGACAGTTTTGCCCAGCGCGCAAAACTGTCACAATGTTGCAAGTTGTACACAATGGGTACTTTTTGGAAAATGTAGACAATTTTCGTCAGCTCGCAAAACGGTCACAATTTTGCCGGTTGTGCGGACTGCGTAATTTGGGTAAATGTTGACATTTTTTCGTCAGCGCGCAAAGCGGTCACAATTATGCTGGGTGTGTGCACTGGTAATTTTGGGGAAATGTAAATATTTGTGCCCAGCGCGCAAAACGGTCACAATTTTATCGGGTGTGCGGGCTGGTAATTTTCGGTAAATGTAGACAGTTTTGCCCAGCCACAAAACGGTCACAATTTTACAGGATGTGCGCGCTGGGTAATTTTGGTTAAATATTGACATTTTTTGCTCCGCGCCCAAAATGGTCACCATTTTGCCGGTTGTGAGCGTTGAGTAATTTTGGATAAATGTAGACATTTTGGTCAACGTTCAAAACGGCCACAATTTTGCAGGTTGTACGCGCTGAGGAATTTTACGAAAATTTCGTTAGATTTGCTCAGCAAGCAAAACGGTCACAATTTTGCCAGTGGTTCGGGCTGAGTAATTTTGGAAAAATATCGACATTTTTGCTCCGCGCGCAAAACAGTCACAATTTTGCTGGGTGTGTGCTGGTAATTTTGGGTAAATGTAGACAGTTTTGCCCAGCACGCAAAACGGTCACAATTTTGCCGGCTATACGCGCGGAGGAATTTTGGCTAAATGTAGGCACTTTTGCTCTGCGCGTAAAATGGTCACAATTTTGCAGGTTGTTTGCGCTGGGACTCTTTGGGTATATGTAGACATTATTTGCGTAGCGCGTAAAACGATCACAATTTTGCCGGTTGTTCGGGCATAGTAATTTTGGAAAAATGTCGACATTTTTGCTTCGCGCGCAAAACAGCCACAATTTTGCTGGGTGTGTGCTGGTAATTTTGGGTAAATGTAGACAGTTTTGCCCAGCGCGCAAAACGGTCACAATTTTGCCGGCTATACGCGCGGAGGAATTTTGGTTAAATGTAGACATTTTTGCTTTGCGCGTAAAATGGTCACAATTTTGCAGGTTGTGCGCGCTGGGACTCTTTGGGTATATGTACACATTATTTGCGTAGCGCGTAAAACGATCACAATTTTGCCGGTTGTGCACGCTGGATAATTTTACGTAAATGTAGACAGTATTCCCCAGCGCGCAAAAAGGTCACATTTTTGCCGGTTGTGCGCACTGGGTAATTTTGGGTAGATGTAAACTGTTTCGCTCGGCGCGAAAAACTGTCACAAATTTTCCATTTGTGCACGCTGGGTAATTTTTGGAAAATGTATAAAGTCGTCAGCGCGTAAAACGGTCCCAATTTTGCCGGTTGTGCGGGATGCGTAATTTTGGATAAATGTTGACATTTTTCTCAAAGGGCAAAACGGTGACAATTTTTACGGGTGTGTGCGCAGTTAATTTTGGGTAAATGTAGACAGTTTTTTTACCATCGAACAAAACTGTCACAATTTTACCGGGTGTACGCGCTGGTACTCTTGGGTAAATGTAGAAAGTTTTTACTCAGCGCGCAAAACGGTCCCAATTTTGTCGGTTGTGCACGCTGAGTCACTTTGGGTAAATGTAGACATATTTGGTCAGCGCACAAAATGGTCACAATTTTGCAGGTTGTGCACGCTGGGTCACTTTGGGCAAATGTTGACATTATTTGCGTAGTGCGCAAAACAGTCACAATGTTGCGGAGTGTGCGCGGTGGGTAATTTTGGGTTTATGTAGACAGTGTTGCCCAGCACGCAAAACGGTGACATTTTTGCCGGTTGTGCGCACTGTGTAATTTTGGGTCAATGTAGACAGTTTTGCTCAGCGCGCAAAACTGTCACAATTTCGCCGGTTGTGCACGCTGCGCAATTTTTGTAAAAAGTTGAAAATTTTGCTCAGCGCGCAAAACGGTCACAATTTTGCCGACTGTGCGCGTTGGGTAATTTTGGCCAGACGTAGGCAGCTTAGCTCGGCGCGAAAAATAATTTTGGTCATATGTAGGCAGCTTAGCTCGGTGCGAAAAACGGTCACAATTTTGCCGGTTGTGTGCATTGAGTAATTTTGGGCAAATGTATAATACTGTTTTGCGCAGGGCGCAAAACAGTCACAATTTTGCCGGCTGTGCGCCCTGGATAATTTTGGGCAAATGTCCGCAAGCAAAACGGCCACAATTTTACCAGATGTGCTCGCTAGGTAATTTTGGTTAAATCTCGACATTTTTTGCTCCTCGCGCAAAATGGTCACCATTTTGCCGGTTGTGAGCGTTGAGTCATTTTGGGTAAATGTAGAAATTTTTGGTCAACGTGCAAGATGGTCACAATTTTGCAGGTTGTGTGCCATGAGGAATTTTGGGAAAATTTAGACAGTTTTGCTTAGCGAGCAAAACAGTCACAATTTTGCCTGTTGTGCGGGCTGAGTAAGTTTGGCTTAATGTTGACTTTTTTGCTCTGCGCGGAATGACGGTCACAGTCTTGCCAGGTGTGTGCGCTGGTAATTTTGGATAAACGTAGACAGTTTTACCCAGCGCGAAAACGGTCACAATTTTGCCGGCTATGCGCGCCGAGTAATTTTGGTTAAATGTAGAAATTACTTGCGTAGCGCGTAAAACGGTCACAATTTTGCCGGTTGTGCGCGCTGGGTAATTTTGGGTAAATGTAGACAGTTTCGCCCAGCGCACAAAACAGTCACATTTTTTCCGGTTGTGCGCACTGGGTAATTTTGGGTAAATCTAGACTGTTTTGCTCAACGCGCAAAACTGTCACAATTTTGCCGGGCGTGCGCGATGGTACTTTTGGGTAAATGTTGATAGTTTTACTCTGCGCGCAAAACTGTCACAATTTCGCCAGGTTGTGCGCGCTGAGTCACTTTGGGTAAATGTAGACATATTTGGTCGGTGCACAAAACAGTCACAATTTTGCAGGTTGAGCGTGCTGGGTCACTTTGGGTAAATGTAGACATTATTTGCGCAGTACGCAAAACGGTCACTTTGGTTAAAGGTAGACAATTTTGCACACCGAGTAAAACGGTCACAATTTTGCCAGATGTGCACACTGGATAATTTTGGGTAAATGTAGTCATTTTTTACGCAGCGCGTAAAACAGTCACGATTTTTGCTGGCTGTGCGCGCGGGGTAATTTTGGATAAATGTAGACAGTTTTGCTAGTACGCAAAACGATCACAATTTTGGGTAATTTTGGGTAAATGTAGACAGTTTTTCTCAGCGCGCAAAACTGTCACAATTTTGCCAGTTGTGCGCGATGGGTAATTTTTGGAAAATGTAGACAGTTTTCGTCAGCGCGCAAAAACGGCCACAATTTTACCGGTTGTGCGGACTGCGTAATTTTGGGTAAATGTTGACATTTTTTCTTAGAGCGCAAAATGGTCACAATTTTGCCGGGTGTGTGCACTGGTAATTTTGGGTAAATGTAGATATTTTTGCCCAGCGCGCAAAACGATCACAATTTTACCGGGTGTGGGCGCTGGTAATTTTCGGTAAATATAGACAGTTTTTCCCAGCGCACAAAAAGGTGACAATTTTAACGGTGTGCGCGCTGGTAATTTTCGGTAAATGTAGACAGTTTTGCCCAGCGTACAAAACGGTCACAATTTTGCAGGATGTGCGCGCTGGGTAATTTTGGTTAAATATTGAACTTTTTTGCACCACGCACAAAATGGTCACCATTTTGCCGGTTGTGCGCGTTGAGTAATTTATGGTAAATGTGGACATTTTTGGTCAACGTTCAAAACGGCCACAATTTTACAGGTTATGCGCGCTGAGGAATTTTGCGAAAATTTAGTTAGTTTTGCCCAGCGAGCAAAACGGTCACAATTTTGCAGGTGGTGCGGGCTGAGTAATTTTGGGAAAATGTTGACATTTTTGCTCCGCGCGCAAAATGGTCACAATTTTGCTGGGTGTGTGCTGGTAATTTTGGGTAAATGTAGACAGTTTTGCCCAGCGCGCAAAACGGTCACAATTTTGCCGGCTATGCGCGAGGAGGAAATTTGGCTAAATGCAGACATTTTTGCTCTGCGCGTTAAATGGTCACAATTTTGCAGGTTGTGCGCGCTGGGAAACTTTGGGTATATGTAGACATTATGTGCATAGCGCGTAAAACGGTCACAATTTTGCCGGTTGTGCGCGCTGGATAATTTTACATAAATGTAGACAGTATTCCCAGCGCGCAAAACGGTCACATTTTTGCCGGTTGTGCGCACTGGGTAATTTTCGGCAAATATAGAATGTTTTGCTTAGCGTGCAAAACTGTCACAATTTTGCCAGTTGTGCACGCTGGGTAATTTTTGGAAAATGTATACAGTTTTCGTCAGCGCGTAAAACGGTGACAATTTTGCCGGGTGTGAGGGCTGGTAATTTTGGGGAAATGTAGACATTTTTGCCGAGGCGCAAGACTGTCACAATTTTGTCGGGTGTGCGCGCTGGTACTTTTGGGCAAATTTAGACTATTTTGCTCAGCACACAAAACGGTCACAATTTTGACGGCTGTGCGCGCTGCGAAATCTGGTTAAAAGTTGACATTTTTTGCTCCGCGCGCAAAACGGTCACTATTTTGCCGGTTGTGAGCGTTGAGTAATTTTGGGTAAATTTAGACATTTTTGGTCAATGTTCACAACGGCCACAAATTTACAGGTTGTGCGAGCTGAGGAATTTTGGGTAAATTTAGTTAGTTTTGCTCAGCGAGCAAAACGGTCACAATTTTACCAGTTGTGCGGGATGAGTAATTTTGGAAAAATGTTAACATTTTTGCACAGCGCGCAAAACAGTCACAATTTTGCAGGGTGTGCACGCTGGTACTTTTGGGTAAATGTAGACAGTTTGCTCTGCAGGCAAAAGGGTCACTATTTTGTCGGTTGTGCGCGTTGATCACTTTGGGTAAATGTAGACATATTTGGTCAGCGCACAAAACAGTCACAATTTTGTAGGTTGTGCGCACTGGGTCAGTTTCAGTAAATGTAGACATTATCTTCGTAGTGCGCAAAACAGTCACAATGTTGCAGGTTGTGCGCGCTGCGTACTTTTGGGTAAATGTAGACAGTTTTGTCCAGCACGCAAAACGGTGACATTTTCGCCGGTTGTGCGCACTGTGTAATTTTGGGTAAATGTAAACAGTTTTTCTCAACGCACAAAACTGTCACAATTTTGCTCAACGCACAAATCTGCGCTGCGCAAATTATGGAAATTGTATACAGTTTTGCTCAGCGAGCAAAACTGTCACAATTTTGCCGGTCGTGCGGGCTGAGTAATTTGGGTTAATGTTGTCATTTTTGCTCCACGCGCAAAACGGTCACAATTTTACCCCGTGTGTGTGCTGGTAATTTTGGGTAAATGTACACAGTTCTGCCCAGCGCGGAAAACGGTCACAATTTTGCCGGGTGTGTGCTGGTAATTTTAGGTAAATGTACACAGTTCTGCCCAGCGCGGAAAACGGTCACAATTTTGCCGGGGTGTGTGCTGGTAATTTTAGGTAAATGTAGATAGTTTTGCCCAGCACGGAAAACGGTCACAATTTTGTCGGCTATGCGCACTGAGTAATTTTGGTTAAATGTAGACACTTTTGCTCTGAGCGTAAAATGGTCACAATTTTGCAGGTTGTGCACGCAGGGACACTTTGGGTAAATGTAGAAATTATTTGTGTAGCGCGTAAAACGGTCACAATTTTGCCGGTTGTGCTCGTTGGGTAATTTTCGGTAAATGTACACACTATTGCCCAGCGCGCAAAACGGGTGACATTTTTGCTGGTTATGCGCACAGTGTAATTTTGGGTAAATGTATACTGTTTTGCTCACCTTGCAAAACTCTCACAATTTTACCAGTTGTGCAGGCTTGGTAATTTTTGGAAAATGTAGACAGTTTTCGTCAGCGGGCAAAACGGTCTCAATTTTGCCGGTTGTGCGGGCTGCGTAATTTTGAGTAAATGTTGACATTTTTTCTCAGAGCAGAAAACGGTGTCAATTTTGCCTGGTGTGACGCTGGTAATTTTGGGTAAATGTAAACATTTATTCCCAACGCGTAAAACGGGCACAATTTTATCGGGTGTGCGCGCTGGTAATTTTGGGTAAATGTAGCCAGTTTTGCCCAGCGCGCCGGGTGTGCGCGCTGGTACTTTTGGGTAAATGTAGACAGTTTTGTCGGTTGTGCGCGCAAAACTATCACAATTTTGTAGGTTGTGCGCGCTGAGTCACTTTGGGTAAATGTAATCATATTTGGTCAGCGCACAAAACGGTCACAATTTTGCAGGTTGTGCACGCTGGGTCACTTTGGGTAAATGTTGACATTATTTGCGTAGTGCCCAAAACAGTCACAATGTTGCGGAGTGTGCGCGGTGGGTAATTTTGGATTAATGTAGACAGTTTTGCCCATCACGCAAAACGGTGACATTTTTGCGGTTGTGCGCACTGTGTAATTTTGGTTAAATGTAGACAGTTTTGCTCAGCGCGCAAAACTGTCACAATTTCGCAGGTTGTGCGCGATGCGTAATTTTTGGAAAATGTAGACAGTTTTGCTAAGCGCGCAAAACGGTCACAATTTTGCCTACTGTGCGCGTTAGGTAATTTTGGTCATATGTAGGCAGCTTAGCTCGGCGCGAAAAACGGTCTCAATTTTATCGATTGTGCTCGTTGGGTAATTTTGGGCAAATGTATATTTTTTTGCGCAGGGCGCAAAACCGTCGCAATTTTACCAGCTGTGCGCCCGGGATAATTTTGGGTAAATGTCGACATTTTTGCCCAGTACTAAAAACGGTCACAATTTTGCCGGTTATGCGCGCCGGGTAATTTTGGTTAAATGTAGACATTATTTGCGTAGCGCGTAAAACGGTCACAATTTTGCCGGTTGTGCGCGCTGGGAAATTTTGGGTAAATGTTGACAGTTTTGCCCAGCGCACAAAACTGTCACATTTTTGCCGGTTGTGCGCACTTGGTAATTTGGGTAAATGTAGACTCTTTTGCTCAGCGCGCAAAACTGTCACAATTTTACGGGGTGTGCGCGCTGGTACTTTTGGGTTAATGTAGATACTTTTGCTCAGCGCGCAAAACTGTCACAATTTTGCTGGGTTGTGGGTGCTGAGTCACTTTGGGTAAATATAGACATATTTGGTCAGCGCACAAAACAGTCACAATTTTGCAGGTTAAGCGTGCTGGGTCACTTTGGGAAAATGTAGACATTATTTGCGCAGTGCACAAAACGGTCACAATTTTTGCCGGTTGTGCACACATGGCAATTTGGGTAAATGTAGACATTTTTGCACATCGCGTAAGACGGTCACAATTTTGTCATATGCGCACACTGGGTAATTTTGGGTAAATGTAGTCATTTTTTCGCAGCGCACAAAACAGTCACGATTTTGCTGGCTGTGCACGCTGGGTAATTTTGGATAAATGTTGACAGTTTTGCTAGTATGCAAAACGATCGCAATTTTTGGTAATTTTGTGTAAATGTAGACAGTTTTGCCCAGCGCGCAAAACTGTCACAATGTTGCAAGTTGTACGCAATGGGTACTTTTTGGAAAATGTAGACAGTTTTCGTCAGCTCGCAAAACGGTCACAATTTTGCCGGTTGTGCGGACTGCGTAATTTGGGTAAATGTTGACATTTTTTCGTCAGCGCGCAAAGCGGTCACAATTATGCTGGGTGTGTGCACTGGTAATTTTGGGGAAATGTAAATATTTGTGCCCAGCGCGCAAAACGGTCACAATTTTATCGGGTGTGCGCGCTGGTAATTTTCGGTAAATGTAGACAGTTTTTCCCAGCGCACAAAACGGTCACAATTTTACAGGATGTGCGCGCTGGGTAATTTTGGTTAAATATTGACATTTTTTGCTCCGCGCCCAAAATGGTCATCATTTTACCGGTTGTGAGCGTTGAGTAATTTTGGATAAATGTAGACATTTTTGGTCAACGTTCAAAACGGACACAATTTTGCAGGTTGTACGCGCTGAGGAATTTTACGAAAATTTAGTTAGATTTGCTCAGCAAGCAAAACGGTCACAATTTTGCCGGTGGTTCGGGCTGAGTAATTTTGGAAAAATATCGACATTTTTGCTCCGCGCGCAAAACAGTCACAATTTTGCTGGGTGTGTGCTGGTAATTTTGGGTAAATGTAGACAGTTTTGCCCAGCGCGCAAAACGTTCACAATTTTGCTGGCTATACGCGCGGAGGAATTTTGGCTAAATGTAGACACTTTTGCTCTGCGCGTAAAATGGTCACAATTTTGCAGGTTGTTTGCGCTGGGACTCTTTGGGTATATGTAGACATTATTTGCGTAGCGCGTAAAACGATCACAATTTTGCCGGTTGTTCGGGCATAGTAATTTTGGAAAAATGTCGACATTTTTGCTCCGCGCGCAAAACAGCCACAATTTTGCTGGGTGTGTGCTGGTAATTTTGGGTAAATGTAGACTGTTTTGCCCAGCGCGCAAAACGGTCACAATTTTGCCGGCTATACGCGCGGAGGAATTTTGGTTAAATGTAGACATTTTTGCTCTGCGCGTAAAATGGTCACAATTTTGCATGTTGTGCGCGCTGGGACTCTTTGGGTATATGTAGACATTATTTGCGTAGCGCGTAAAACGATCACAATTTTGCCGGTTGTGCGCGCTGGATAATTTTACGTAAATGTAAACAGTATTCCCCAGCGCGTAAAAACGGTCACATTTTTGCCGGTTGTGCGCACTGGGTAATTTTGGGTAAATGTAAACTGTTTCGCTCGGCGCGAAAAACTGTCACAAATTTTCCAGTTGTGCACGCTGGGTAATTTTTGGAAAATGTATAAAGTCGTCAGCGGGCAAAACGGTCCCAATTTTGCAGGTTGTGCGGGCTGCGTAATTTTGGATAGATGTTGACATTTTTCTCAAAGAGCAAAACGGTGACAATTTTTACGGGTGTGTGCGCAGTTAATTTTGGGTAAATGTAGACAGTTTGTTTAACCATCGAACAAAACTGTCACAATTTTGCCGGGTGTGCACGCTGGTACTCTTGGGTAAATGTAGAAAGTTATTTCTCAGCGCGCAAAACGGTCCCAATTTTGTCGGTTGTGCGCGCTGAGTCACTTTGGGTAAATGTAGACATATTTGGTCAGCGCACAAAATGGTCACAATTTTGCAGGTTGTGCACGCTGGGTCACTTTGGGCAAATGTTGACATTATTTGCGTAGTGCGCAAAACAGTCACAATGTTGCGGAGTGTGCGCGGTGGGTAATTTTGGGTTAATGTAGACAGTGTTGCCCAGCACGCAAAATGGTGACATTTTTGCCGGTTGTGCGCACTGTGTAATTTTGGGTCAATTTAGACAGTTTTGCTCAGCGCGCAAAACTGTCACAATTTCACCGGTTGTGCGCGCTACGCAATTTTTGTAAAAAGTTAAAAATTTTGCTCAGCGCGCAAAACGGTCACAATTTTGCCGACTGTGCGCGTTGGGTAATTTTGGCCAGACGTAGGCATCTTAGCTCGGCCCGAAAAATAATTTTGGTCATATGTAGGCAGCTTAGCTCGGTGCGAAAAACGGTCACAATTTTGCCGGTTGTGTGCGTTGAGTAATTTTGGGCAAATGTATAATACTGTTTTGCGCAGGTCGCAAAACAGTCACAATTTTGCCGGCTGTGCGCCCTGGATAATTTTGGGCAAATGTCCGCAAGCAAAACGGTCACAATTTTACCAGATGTGCTCGCTCGGTAATTTTGGTTAAATCTCGACATATTTTGCTCCGCGCGCAAAATGGTCACCATTTTGCCGGTTGTGAGCGTTGAGTCATTTTGGGTAAATGTAGACATTTTTGGTCAACGTGCAAGATGGTCACAATTTTGCAGGTTGTGTGCGATGAGGAATTTTGGGAAAATTTAGACAGTTTTGCTTAGCGAGCAAAACGGTCACAATTTTGCATGTTGTGCGGGCTGAGTAATTTTGGCTAAATGTTGACATTTTTGCACTGCGCGAAAAGACGGTCACAGTCTTGCCAGGTGTGTGCGCTGGTAATTTTGGATAAACGTAGACAGTTTTACCCAGCGCGAAAACGGTCACAATTTTGCCGGCTATGCGCGCCGAGTAATTTTGGTTAAATGTAGAAATTATTTGCGTAGCGCGTAAAACGGTCACAATTTTACCGGTTGTGCGCGCTGGGTAATTTTGGGTAAATGTAGACAGTTTCGCCCATCGCCCAAAATAGTCACATTTTTTCCGGTAGTGCGCACTGGGTAATTTTGGGTAAATCTAGACTGTTTTGCTCAACGCGCAAAACTGTCACAATTTTGCCGGGCGTGCGCGCTGGTACTTTTGGGTAAATGTAGATAGTTTTGCTCTGCGCGCAAAACTGTCACAATTTTGCCAGGTTGTGCGCGCTGAGTCACTTTGGGTAAATGTAGACATATTTGGTCAGTGCACAAAACAGTCACAATTTTGCAGGTTGAGCGTGCTGGGTCACTTTGGGTAAATGTAGACATTATTTGCGCAGTACACAAAACGGTCACATTGGGTAAATGTAGACAATTTTGCACACCTCGTAAAACGGTCACAATTTTGCCAGATGTGCACACTGGATAATTTTGGGTAAATGTAGTCATTTTTTGCGCAGCGCGTAAAACAGTCACAATTTTGCTGGCTGTGCGCGTGGGGTAATTTTGGATAAATGTAGACAGTTTTGCTAGTACGCAAAACGATCACAATTTTGGGTAAACTGTAAATGTAGACAGTTTTTCTCAGCGCGCAAAACTGTCACAATTTTGCCAGTTGTGCGCGATGGGTAATTTTTGGAAAATGTAGACAGTTTTCGTCAGCGCGCAAAAACGGCCACAATTTTAACCGGTTGTGCGGACTGCGTAATTTTGGGTAAATGTTGACATTTTTTCTCAGAGCGCAAAACAGTCACAATTTTGCCGGGTGTGTGCACTGGTAATTTTGGGTAAATGTAGAGATTTTTGCCCAGCGCGCAAAACTGATCACAATTTTACCGGGTGTGGGCGCTGGTAATTTTCGGTAAATATAGACAGTTTTTGCCCAGCGCACAAAAAGGTGACAATTTTAACGGTTGTGCGCGCTGGTAATTTTCGGTAAATGTAGACAGTTTTGCCTAGCGCACAAAACGGTCACAATTTTGCAGGATGTGCGCGCTGGGTAATTTTGGTTAAATATTGACATTTTTTGCACCACGCACAAATGTGGACACCATTTGGCCGGTTGTGCGCGTTGAGTTTTTTTGGTAAATGTGGACATTTTTGGTCAACGTTCAAAACGGCCACAATTTTACAGGTTATGCGCGCTGAGAAATTTTGCGAAAATTTAGTTAGTTTTGCTCAGCGAGTAAAATGGTCACAATTTTGCAGGTGGTGCGGGGCTGAGTAATTTTGGGAAAATGTTGACATTTTTGCTCCGCGCGCAAAACGGTCACAATTTTGCTGGGTGTGTGCTGGTAATTTTGGGTAAATGTAGACAGTTTTGCCCAGCGCGCAAAACGGTCACAATTTTGCCGGCTATGCGCGCGGAGGAATTTTGGCTAAATGCAGACATTTTTGCTCTGCGCGTTAAATGGTCACAATTTTGCAGGTTGTGCGCGCTGGGAAACTTTGGGTATATGTAGACATTATTTGCGTAGCGCGTAAAACGGTCACAATTTTGCCGGTTGTGCGCGCTGGATAATTTTACATAAATGTAGACAGTATTCCCAGCGCGCAAAACGGTCACATTTTTGTCGGTTGTGCGCACTGGGTAATTTTCGGCAAATATAGAATGTTTTGCTAAGCGTGCAAAACTGTCACAATTTTGCCAGTTGTGCACGCTGGGTAATTTTTGGAAAATGTATACAGTTTTCGTCAGCGCGCAAAACGGTGACAATTTTGCCGGGATGTGAGGGCTGGTAATTTTGGGGAAATGTAGACAGTTTTGCCGAGGCGCAAGACTGTCACAATTTTGTCGGGTGTGCGCGCTGGTACTTTTGGGCAAATGTAGACTATTTTTCTCAGCACACAAAACGGTCACAATTTTGACGGCTGTGCGCGCTGGGAAATCTGGTTAAAAGTAGACATTTTTTTGCTCCGCGTGCAAAACGGTCACTATTTTGTCGGTTGTGAGCGTTGAGTAATTTTGGGTAAATGTAGACATTTTTTGTCAATGTTCAAAACGGCCACAAATTTACAGGTTGTGCGAGCTGGGGAATTTTGGGGTAAATTTAGTTAGTTTTGCTCAGCGAGCAAAACGGTCACAATTTTACCAGTTGTGCGGGATGAGTAATTTTGGAAAAATGTTAACATATTTGCACAGCGCGCAAAACAGTCACAATTTTGCAGGGTGTGCACGCTGGTACTTTTGGGGTAAATGTAGACAGTTTGCTCTGCACGCAAAACGGTCACTATTTTGTCGGTTGTGCGCGTTGAGCACTTTGGGTAAATGTAGACATATTTGGTCAGCGCACAAAACAGTCACAATTTTGTAGGTTGTGCGCACTGGGTCAGTTTCAGTAAATGTAGACATTATCTTCGTAGTGCGCAAAACAGTCACAATGTTGCAGGTTGTGCGCGCTGCGTACTTTTGGGTAAATGTAGACAGTTTTGTCCAGCACGCAAAACGGTGACATTTTCGCCGGTTGTGCGCACTGTGTAATTTTGGGTAAATGTAAACAGTTTTGCTCAACGCACAAAACTGTCACAATTTCGCCGGTTGTCTGCGCTGCGCAAATTTTGGAAATTGTAGACAGTTTTGCTCAGCGAGCAAAACTGTCACAATTTTGCCGGTCGTGCGGGCTGAGTAATTTGGGTAAATGTTGACATTTTGCTCCACGCGCAAAACGGTCACAATTTTACCCCGTGTGTGTGCTGGTAATTTTGGGTAAATGTACATAATTCTGCCCAGCGCGGAAAACGGTCACAATTTTGCCGGTGTGTGTGTGCTGGTAATTTTAGGTAAATGTAGATAGTTTTGCCCAGCACGGAAAACGGTCACAATTTTGTCGGCTATGCGCACTGAGTAATTTTGGTTAAATGTAGACACTTTTGCTCTGAGCGTAAAATGGTCACAATTTTGCAGGTTGTGCACGCAGGGACACTTTGGGTAAATGTAGACATTATTTGTGTAGCTCGTAAAACGGTCACAATTTTGCCGGTTGTGCTCGCTGGGTAATTTTCGGTAAATGTAGACACTATTGCCCAGCGCGCAAAACGGGTGACATTTTTGCTGGTTTTGCGCACAGTGTAATTTTGGGTAAATGTATACTGTTTTGCTCACCGTGCAAAACTCTCACAATTTTACCAGTTGTGCACGCTTGGTAATTTTTGGAAAATGTAGACAGTTTTCGTCAGCGCGCAAAACGGTCTCAATTTTGCCGGTTGTGCGGGCTGCGTAATTTTGAGTAAATGTTGACATTTTTTCTCAGAGCAGAAAACGGTGTCAATTTTGCCGGGTGTGACGCTGGTAATTTTGGGTAAATGTATACATTTATTCCCAGCGCGGTAAAACGGGCACAATTTTATCGGGTGTGCGCGCTGGTAATTTTGGGTAAATGTAGACAGTTTTGCCCAGCGCGCCGGGTGTGCGCGCTGGTACTTTTGGGTAAATGTAGACAGTTTTGTCGGTTGTGCGTGCAAAACTATCACAATTTTGTCGGTTGTGCGCGCTGAGTCACTTT
>JAULAV010000068.1:43293-95090 GCA_030789695.1 Scilla litardierei | reverse complement strand
GCGCGCTGGATAATTTTACGTAAATGTAGACAGTATTCCCCAGCGCGCAAAACGGTCACATTTTTGCCGGTTGTGCGTACTGGGTAATTTTGGGTAAATGTAAACTGTTTCGCTCAGCGCGCAAAACTGTCACAAATTTTCCGGTTGTGCACGCTGGGTAATTTTTGGAAAATGTATAAAGTCGTCAGCGCGCAAAACGGTCCCAATTTTGCCGGTTGTGCGGGCTGCGTAATTTTGGATAAATGTTGACATTTTTCTCAAAGAGCAAAACGGTGACAATTTTTACGGGTGTGGGCGCAGTTAATTTTTGGTAAATGTAGACAGTTTTTTTTACCATCGAACAAAACTGTCACAATTTTGCCGGGTGTGCGCGCTGGTACTTTTGGGTAAATGTAGAAAGTTTTTGCTCAGCGCGCAAAACGGTCCCAATTTTGACGGTTGTGCGCGCTGAGTCACTTTGGGTAAATGTAGACATATTTGGTCAGCGCACAAAATGGTCACAATTTTGCCGGTTGTGCCCGCTGGGTCACTTTGGGCAAATGTTGACATTATTTGCGTAGTGCGCAAAACAGTCACAATGTTGCGGAGTGTGCGCGGTGGGTAATTTTGGGTTAATGTAGACAGTGTTGCCCAGCACGCAAAACGGTGACATTTTTGCCGGTTGTGCGCACTGTGTAATTTTGGGTTAATGTAGACAGTTTTGCACAGCGCGCAAAACGGTCACAATTTTGCCGGTTATACGCGCATAGGAATTTTGGCTAAATGTAGACATTTTTGCTCTGCGCGTAAAATGGTCACAATTTTGCAGGTTGTGCGCGCTGGGACTCTTTGGGTATATGTAGACATTATTTGCGTAGCGCGTAAAACGATCACAATTTTGCCGGTTGTGCGCGCTGGATAATTTTACGTAAATGTAGACAGTATTCCCCAGCGCGCATAACGGTCACATTTTTGCCGGTTGTGCGTACTTGGTAATTTTGGGTAAATGTAAACTGTTTCGCTCAGCGCGCAAAACTGTCACAAATTTTCCAGTTGTGCACGCTGGGTAATTTTTGGAAAATGTATAAAGTCGTCAGCGCACAAAACGGTCCCAATTTTGCCGGTTGTGCGGGCTGCGTAATTTTGGATAAATGTTGACATTTTTCTCAAAGAGCAAAACAGTGACAATTTTTACGGGTGTGTGCGCAGTTAATTTTTGGTAAATGTAGACAGTTTTTTTTACCATCGAACAAAACTGTCACAATTTTGCCGGGTGTGCGCGCTGGTACTTTTGGGTAAAT
Source organism: Scilla litardierei (assembly GCA_030789695.1). NCBI lineage: Eukaryota > Viridiplantae > Streptophyta > Magnoliopsida > Asparagales > Asparagaceae > Scilla > Scilla litardierei. Next base: position 93,810 of record JAULAV010000068.1, on the reverse strand, counting down.
GTAGAAAGTTTTTGCTCAGCGCGCAAAACGGTCCCAATTTTGACGGTTGTGCGCGCTGAGTCACTTTGGGTAAATGTAGACATATTTGGTCAGCGCACAAAATGGTCACAATTTTGCAGGTTGTGCCCGCTGGGTCACTTTGGGCAAATGTTGACATTATTTGCGTAGTGTGCAAAACAGTCACAATGTTGCGGAGTGTGCGTGGTGGGTAATTTTGGGTTAATGTAGACAGTGTTGCCCAGCACGCAAAACGGTGACATTTTTGCCGGTTGTGCGCACTGTGTAATTTTGGGTTAATGTAGACAGTTTTGCACAGCGCGCAAAACGGTCACAATTTTGCCGGTTATACGCGCAGAGGAATTTTGGCTAAATGTAGACATTTTTGCTCTGCGCGTAAAATGGTCACAATTTTGCAGGTTGTGCGCGCTGGGACTCTTTGGGTATATATAGACATTATTTGCGTAGCGCGTAAAACGATCACAATTTTGCCGGTTGTGCGCGCTGGATAATTTTACGTAAATGTAGACAGTATTCCCCAGCGCGCAAAACGGTCACATTTTTGCCGGTTGTGCGTACTGGGTAATTTTGGGTAAATGTAAACTGTTTCGCTCAGCGCGCAAAACTGTCACAAATTTTCCAGTTGTGCACGCTGGGTAATTTTTGGAAAATGTATAAAGTCGTCAGCGCGCAAAACGGTCCCAATTTTGCCGGTTGTGCGGGCTGCGTAATTTTGGATAAATGTTGACATTTTTCTCAAAGAGCAAAACGGTGACAATTTTTACGGGTGTGTGCGCAGTTAATTTTTGGTAAATGTAGACAGTTTTTTTTACCATCGAACAAAACTGTCACAATTTTGCCGGGTGTGCGCGCTGGTACTTTTGGGTAAATGTAGAAAGTTTTTGCTCAGCGCGCAAAACGGTCCCAATTTTGACGGTTGTGCGCGCTGAGTCACTTTGGGTAAATGTAGACATATTTGGTCAGCGCACAAAATGGTCACAATTTTGCAGGTTGTGCCCGTTGTGTCACTTTGGGCAAATGTTGACATTATTTGCGTAGTGCGCAAAACAGTCACAATGTTGCGGAGTGTGCGCGGGGGGTAATTTGGGGTTAATGTAGACAGTGTTGCCCAGCACGCAAAACGGTGACATTTTTGCCGGTTGTGCGCACTGTGTAATTTTGGGTTAATGTAGACAGTTTTGCACAGCGCGCAAAACGGTCAGAATTTTGCCGGTTATACGCGCAGAGGAATTTTGGCTAAATGTAGACATTTTTGCTCTGCGCGTAAAATGGTCACAATTTTGCAGGTTGTGCGCGCTGGGACTCTTTGGGTATATGTAGACATTATTTGCGTAGCGCGGAAAACGATCACAATTTTGCCGGTTGTGCGCGCTGGATAATTTTACGTAAATGTAGACAGTATTCCCCAGCGCGCAAAACGGACACATTTTTGCCGGTTGTGCGTACTTGGTAATTTTGGGTAAATGTAAACTGTTTCGCTCAGCGCGCAAAACTGTCACAAATTTTCCAGTTGTGCACGCTGGGTAATTTTTGGAAAATGTATAAAGTCGTCAGCGCGCAAAACGGTCCCAATTTTGCCGGTTGTGCGGGCTACGTAATTTTGGATAAATGTTGACATTTTTCTCAAAGAGCAAAACGGTGACAATTTTTACGGGTGTGTGCGCAGTTAATTTTTGGTAAATGTAGACAGTTTTTTTTACCATCGAACAAAACTGTCACAATTTTGCCGGGTGTGCGCGCTGGTACTTTTGGGTAAATGTAGAAAGTTTTTGCTCAGCGCGCAAAACGGTCCCAATTTTGACGGTTGTGCGCGCTGAGTCACTTTGGGGAAATGTAGACATATTTGGTCAGCGCACAAAATGGTCACAATTTTGCAGGTTGTGCCCGCTGGGTCACTTTGGGCAAATGTTGACATTATTTGCGTAGTGCGCAAAACAGTCACAATGTTGCGGAGTGTGCGCGGTGGGTAATTTTGGGTTAATGTAGACAGTGTTGCCCAGCACGCAAAACGGTGACATTTTTGCCGGTTGTGCGCACTGTGTAATTTTGGGTTAATGTAGACAGTTTTGCACAGCGCGCAAAACGGTCACAATTTTGCCGGTTATACGCGCATAGGAATTTTGGCTAAATGTAGACATTTTTGCTCTGCGCGTAAAATGGTCACAATTTTGCAGGTTGTGCGCGCTGGGACTCTTTGGGTATATGTAGACATTATTTGCGTAGCGCGTAAAACGATCACAATTTTGCCGGTTGTGCGCGCTGGATAATTTTACGTAAATGTAGACAGTATTCCCCAGCGCGCATAACGGTCACATTTTTGCCGGTTGTGCGTACTGGGTAATTTTGGGTAAATGTAAACTGTTTCGCTCAGCGCGCAAAACTGTCACAAATTTTCCAGTTGTGCACGCTGGGTAATTTTTGGAAAATGTATAAAGTCGTCAGCGCGCAAAACGGTCCCAATTTTGCCGGTTGTGCGGGCTGCATAATTTTGGATAAATGTTGACATTTTTCTCAAAGAGCAAAACGGTGACAATTTTTACGGGTGTGTGCGCAGTTAATTTTTGGTAAATGTAGACAGTTTTTTTTACCATCGAACAAAACTGTCACAATTTTGCCGGGTGTGCGCGCTGGTACTTTTGGGTAAATGTAGAAAGTTTTTGCTCAGCGCGCAAAACGGTCCCAATTTTGACGGTTGTGCGCGCTGAGTCACTTTGGGGAAATGTAGACATATTTGGTCAGTGCCCAAAATGGTCACAATTTTGCAGGTTGTGCCCGCTGGGTCACTTTGGGCAAATGTTGGCATTATTTGCGTAGTGCGCAAAACAGTCACAATGTTGCGGAGTGTGCGCGGTGGGTAATTTTGGGTTAATGTAGACAGTGTTGCCCAGCACGCAAAACGGTGACATTTTTGCCGGTTGTGCGCACTGTGTAATTTTGGGTTAATGTAGACAGTTTTGCACAGCGCGCAAAACGGTCACAATTTTGCCGGTTATACGCGCAGAGGAATTTTGGCTAAATGTAGACATTTTTGCTCTGCGCGTAAAATGGTCACAATTTTGCAGGTTGTGCGCGCTGGGACTCTTTGGGTATATGTAGACATTATTTGCGTAGCGCGTAAAACGATCACAATTTTGCCGGTTGTGCGCGCTGGATAATTTTACGTAAATGTAGACAGTATTCCCCAGCGCGCAAAACGGTCACATTTTTGCCGGTTGTGCGTACTTGGTAATTTTGGGTAAATGTAAACTGTTTCGCTCAGCGCGCAAAACTGTCACAAATTTTCCAGTTGTGCACGCTGGGTAATTTTTGGAAAATGTATAAAGTCGTCAGCGCGCAAAACGGTCCCAATTTTGCCGGTTGTGCGGGCTGCGTAATTTTGGATAAATGTTGACATTTTTCTCAAAGAGCAAAACGGTGACAATTTTTACGGGTGTGTGCGCAGTTAATTTTTGGTAAATGTAGACAGTTTTTTTACCATCGAACAAAACTGTCACAATTTTGCCGGGTGTGCGCGCTGGTACTTTTGGGTAAATGTAGAAAGTTTTTGCTCAGCGCGCAAAACGGTCCCATTTTTGACGGTTGTGCGCGTTGAGTCACTTTGGGTAAATGTAGACATATTTGGTCAGCGCACAAAATGGTCACAATTTTGCAGGTTGTGCCCGCTGTGTCACTTTGGGCAAATGTTGACATTATTTGCGTAGTGCGCAAAACAGTCACAATGTTGCGGAGTGTGCGCGGTGGGTAATATTGGGTTATGTAGACAGTGTTGCCCAGCACGCAAAACGGTGACATTTTGCCGGTTGTGCGCACTGTGTAAATTTGGGTTAATGTAGACAGTTTTGCACAGCGCGCAAAACGGTGACATTTTTGCCGTTGTGCGCACTGTGTAATTTTGGGTTAATGTAGACAGTTTTGCACAGCGCGCAAAACGGTCACAATTTTGCCGGTTATACGCGCAGAGGAATTTTGGCTAAATGTAGACATTTTTGCTCTGCGCGTAAAATGGTCACAATTTTGCAGGTTGTGCGCGCTGGGACTCTTTGGGAATATGTAGACATTATTTGCGTAGCGCGTAAAACGATCACAATTTTGCCGGTTGTGCGCGCTGGATAATTTTACGTAAATGTAGACAGTATTCCCCAGCGCGCAAAACGGTCACATTTTTGCCGGTTGTGCGTACTTGGTAATTTTGGGTAAATGTAAACTGTTTCGCTCAGCGCGCAAAACTGTCACAAATTTTCCAGTTGTGCACGCTGGGTAATTTTTGGAAAATGTATAAAGTCGTCAGCGCGCAAAACGGTCCCAATTTTGCCGGTTGTGCGGGCTGCGTAATTTTGGATAAATGTTGACATTTTTCTCAAAGAGCAAAACGGTGACAATTTTTACGGGTGTGTGCGCAGTTAATTTTTGGTAAATGTAGACAGTTTTTTTTACCATCGAACAAAACTGTCACAATTTTGCCGGGTGTGCGCGCTGGTACTTTTGGGTAAATGTAGAAAGTTTTTGCTCAGCGCGCAAAACGGTCCCATTTTTGACGGTTGTGCGCGTTGAGTCACTTTGGGTAAATGTAGACATATTTGGTTAGCGCACAAAATGGTCACAATTTTGCAGGTTGTGCCCGCTGTGTCACTTTGGGCAAATGTTGACATTATTTGCGTAGTGCGCAAAACAGTCACAATGTTGCGGAGTGTGCGCGGTGGGTAATTTTGGGTTATTGTAGACAGTGTTGCCCAGCACGCAAAACGGTGACATTTTTGCCGGTTGTGCGCACTGTGTAATTTTGGGTTAATGTAGACAGTTTTGCACAGCGCGTAAAACGGTCACAATTTTGCCGGTTATACGCGCAGAGGAATTTTGGCTAAATGTAGACATTTTTGCTCTGCGCGTAAAATGGTCACAATTTTACAGGTTGTGCGCGCTGGGACTCTTTGGGTATATGTAGACATTATTTGCGTAGCGCGTAAAACGATCACAATTTTGCCGGTTGTGCGCGCTGGATAATTTTACGTAAATGTAGACAGTATTCTCCAGCGCGCAAAACGGTCACATTTTTGCCGGTTGTGCGTACTTGGTAATTTTGGGTAAATGTAAACTGTTTCGCTCAGCGCGCAAAACTGTCACAAATTTTCCAGTTGTGCACGTTGGGTAATTTTTGGAAAATGTATAAAGTCGTCAGCGCGCAAAACGGTCCCAATTTTGCCGGTTGTGCGGGCTGCGTAATTTTGGATAAATGTTGACATTTTTCTCAAAGAGCAAAACGGTGATAATTTTTACGGGTGTGTGCGCAGTTAATTTTGGGTAAATGTAGATAGTTTTTTTTACCATCGAACAAAACTGTCACAATTTTGCCGGGTGTGCGCGCTGGTACTTTTGGGTAAATGTAGAAAGTTTTTGCTCAGCGCGCAAAACGGTCCCATTTTTTACGGTTGTCACTTTGGGTAAATGTAGACATATTTGGTCAGCGCACAAAATGGTCACAATTTTGCAGGTTATGCCCGCTGGGTCACTTTGGGCAAATGTTGACATTATTTGCGGAGTGCGCAAAACAGTCACAATGTTGCGGAGTGTGCGCGGTGGGTAATGTTGGGTTTAATGTAGACAGTGTTGCCCGGCACGCAAAACGGTGACATTTTTGCCGGTTGTGCGCACTGTGTAATTTTGGGTTAATGTAGACAGTTTTGCACAGCGCGCAAAACGGTCACAATTTTGCCGGTTCTACGCGCAGAGGAATTTTGGCTAAATGTAGACATTTTTGCTCTGCGCGTAAAATGGTCACAATTTTGCAGGTTGTGCGCGCTTGGACTCTTTGGGTATATGTAGACATTATTTGCGTAGCGCGTAAAACGATCACAATTTTGCCGGTTGTGCGCGCTGGATAATTTTACGTAAATGTAGACAGTATTCCCCAGCGCGCAAAACGGTCACATTTTTGCCGGTTGTGCGTACAGGGTAATTTTGGCTAAATGTAAAATGTTTCGCTCAGCGTGCAAAACTGTCACAAATTTTCCAGTTGTGCACGCTGGGTAATTTTTGGAAAATGTATAAAGTCGTCAGCGCGCAAAACGGTCCCAATTTTGCCGGTTGTGCGGGCTGCGTAATTTTGGATAAATGTTGACATTTTTCTCAAAGAGCAAAACGGTGACAATTTTTACGGGTGTGTGCGCAGTTAATTTTGGGTAAATGTAGACAGTTTTTTTACCATCGAACAAAACTGTCACAATTTTGCCGGGTGTGCGCGCTGGTACATTTGGGTAAATGTAGAAAGTTTTTGCTCAGCGCGCAAAACGGTCCCAATTTTGATGGTTGTGCGCGCTGAGTCACATTGGGTAAATGTAGACATATTTGGTCAGCGCACAAAATGGTCACAATTTTGCAGGTTGTGCCTGCTGGGTCACTTTGGGCAAATGTTGACATTATTTGTGTAGTGCGCAAAACAGTCACAATGTTGCGGAGTGTGCGCGGTGGGTAATTTGGGGTTATTGTAGACAGTGTTGCCCAGCACGCAAAACGGTGACATTTTTGCCGCTTGTGCGCACTGTGTAATTTTGGGTTAATGTAGACAGTTTTTCTCAGCGCGCTAAACTGTCACAATTTTGCCGGTTGTGCGCGCTGCGCAAATTTTGAAAAAAGTTGAAAATTTTGCTCAGCGCGCAAAACGGTCACAATTTTGCCGACTGTGCGCGTTGGGTAATTTTGGTCAGATGTAGGCAGCTTAGCTCGGCGCGAAAAATAATTTTGGTCATATTTAGGCAGCTTAGCTCGGCACGAAAAACGGTCACAATTTTGCCGGTTGTGTGCATTGAGTAATTTTGGGCAAATGTATACTGTTTTGCGCAGGGCGCAAAACAGTCACAATTTTGCCGGCTGTGCGCCCTGGATAATTTTGGGCAAATGTTCGCAAGCAAAACGGTCACAATTTTACCAGATGTGCTCGCTCAGTAATTTTGGTTAAATCTCGACATTTTTTGCTCCGCGCGCAAAATGGTCACCTTTTTGCCGGTTGTGAGCGTTGAGCAATTTTGGGTAAATGTAGACATTTTTGGTCAACGTGCAAGATGGTCACAATTTTGCAGGTTGGGTGCGATGAGGAATTTTGGAAAAATTTAGACAGTTTTGCTTAGCGAGCAAAGCGGTCACAATTTTGCATGTTGTGCGGGATGAGTAATTTTGGCTAATTGTTGGCATTTTTGCTCTGCGCGAAAAGACGGTCACAATCTTGCCATGTGTGTGCGCTGGTAATTTTGGATAAACGTAGACAGTTTTACCTAACGCGAAAACGGTCACAATTTTGCCAGCTATGCGCGCCGAGTAATTTTGGTTAAATGTAGAAATTATTTGCGTAGCGCGTAAAACGGTCACAATTTCGCCGGTTGTGCGCGCTGGGTAATTTTGGGTAAATGTAGACAGTTTCGCCCAGCGCACAAAACAGTCACATTTTTTCCGTTTGTGCACACTGGGTAATTTTGGGTAAATCTAGACTGTTTTGCTCAACGCGCAAAACTGTCACAATTTTGATGGGCGTGCGCGCTGGTACTTTTGGGTAAATGTAGATAGTTTTGCTCTGCGCGCAAAACTGTCACAATTTTGCCAGGTTGTGCGCGCTGAGTCACTTTGGGTAAATGTAGACATATTTGGTCAGTGCACAAAACAGTCACAATTTTGCAGGTTGAGCGTGCTGGGTCACTTTGGGTAAATGTAGACATTATTTGCGCAGTACGCAAAACGGTCACTTTGGGTAAATGTAGACAATTTTGCACACCGCGTAAAACGGTCACAATTTTGCCAGATGTGCACACTGGATAATTTTGGGTAAATGTAGTCATTTTTTGCGCAGCGCGTAAAACAGTCACAATTTTGCTGGCTGTGCGCGCGGGGCAATTTTGGATAAATGTAGACAGTTTTTCTAGTACGCAAAATGATCACAATTTTGGGTAAATGTAGAATGTTTTACTCAGCGCGCAAAACTGTCACAATTTTGCCAGTTGTGCGCGATGTGTAATTTTTGAAAAATGTAGACAGTTTTCGTCAGCGCGCAAAAACGGCCACAATTTTACCGGTTGTAAGGACTGCGTAATTTTGGGTAAATGTTGACATTTTTTCTTAGAGCGCAAAACGGTCACAATTTTGCCGGGTGTGTGCAATGGTAATTTTGGGTAAATGTAGATATTTTTGCCCAGCGCGCAAAACGATCACAATTTTACCGGGTGTGGGCGCTGGTAATTTTCGGTAAATATAGACAATTTTGCCCAGCGCACAAAAAGGTGACAATTTTAACGGTGTGCGCGCTGGTAATTTTCGGTAAATGTAGACAGTTTTCCCCAGCGCACAAAACGGTCACAATTTTGCAGGATGTGCGCGCTGGGTAATTTTGGTTAAATATTGACATTTTTTGCAACACGCACAAAATGGTCACCATTTTGCCGGTTGTGCGTGTTGAGTAACTTTTGGTAAATGTGGACATTTTTGGTCAATGTTCAAAACGGCCACAATTTTACAGGTTCTGCGCGCTGAGGAATTTTGCGAAAATTTAGTTAGTTTTGCTCAGCGAACAAAACGGTCACAATTTTGCAGGTGGTGCGGGCTGAGTAATTTTGGGAAAATGCTGACATTTTTGCTCCGCGCGCAAAACGGTCACAATTTTACTGGGTGTGTGCTGGTAATTTTGGGTAAATGGAGACAGTTTTGCCCAGCGTGCAAAACGGTCACAATTTTGCCGGCTATGCGCGCGGAGGAATTTTGGCTAAATGCAGACATTTTTGCTCTGCGCGTTAAAAGGTCACAATTTTGCAGGTTGTGCGCGCTGGGAAACTTTGGGTATATGTAGACATTATTTGCGTAGCGCGTAAAACGGTCACAATTTTGCTGGTTGTGCACGCTGGATAATTTTACATAAATGTAGACAGTATTCCTAGCGCGCAAAACGGTCACATTTTTACTGGTTGTGCGCACTGGGTAATTTTCAGTAAATATAGAATGTTTTGCTTAGCGTGCAAAACTGTCACAATTTTGCCAGTTGTGCACGCTGGATAATTTTTGGAAAATGTATACAGTTTTCGTCAGCGCGCAAAACGGTGACAATTTTGCCGGGTGTGAGGGCTGGTAATTTTGGGGAAATGTAGACAGTTTTGCCGAGGCGCAAGACTGTCACAATTTTGTCGGGTGTGCGCGCTGGTAATTTTGGGCAAATGTAGACTATTTTGATCATCACACAAAACTGTCACATTTTTGACGACTGTGCGCGCCGGGAAATCTAGTTAAAAGTTGACATTTTTTGCACCGCGTGCAAAACGGTCACTATTTTGCCGGTTGTGAGCGTTGAGTAATTTTGGGTAAATGTAGACATTTTTGGTCAATGTTCAAAACGGCCACAAATTTACAGGTTGCGCGAGCTGAGGAATTTTGGGTAAATTTAGTTAGTTTTGCTCAGCGAGCAAAACGGTCACAATTTTACCAGTTGTGCGGGATGAGTAATTTTGGAAAAATGTTAACATTTTTGCACAGCGCGCAAAACAGTCACAATTTTGCAGGGTGTGCACGCTGGTACTTTTGGGTAAATGTAGACAGTTTGTTCTGCAGGCAAAACGGTCACTATTTTGTCGGTTGTCCGCGTTGAGCACTTTGGGTAAATGTAGACATATTTGGTCAGCGCACAAAACAGTCACAATTTTGTAGATTGTGCGCACTGGGTCAGTTTCAGTAAATGTAGACATTATCTTCGTAGTGCGCAAAACAGTCACAATGTTGCAGGTTGTGCGCGCTGCGTACTTTTGGGTAAATGTAGACAGTTTTGTCCAGCACGCAAAACGGTGACATTTTCGCCGGTTGTGCGCACTGTGTAATTTTGGGTAAATGTAAACAGTTTTGCTCAATACAATAAACTGTCACAATTTTGCTCAACGCACAAATCTGCGCTGCGCAAATTTTTGAAATTGTAGACAGTTTTGCTCAGCGAGCAAAACTGTCACAATTTTGCCGGTCGTGCGGGCTGAGTAATTTGGGTAAATGTTGACATTTTTGCTCCACACGCAAAACGGTCAAAATTTTACCCCGTGTGTGAGCTGGTAATTTTGGGTAAATGTACACAGTTCTGCCCAGCGCGGAAAACGGTCACAATTTTGCCGGGTGTGTGTGCTGGTAATTTTAGGTAAATGTAGATAGTTTTGCCCAGCACGGAAAACGGTCACAATTTTGTCGGCTCTGCGCACTGAGTAATTTTGGTTAAATGTAGACACTTTTGCTCTGAGCGTAAAATGGTCAGAATTATACAGGTTGTGCACGCTGGGTCACTTTGGGTAAATGTAGACATTATTTGTGTAGCGCGTAAAACGGTCACAATTTTGCCGGTTGTGCTCGCTCGGTAATTTTCGGTAAATGTAGACACTATTGCCCAGCGCGCAAAACGGGTGACATTTTTGCTGGTTATGCGCACAGTGTAATTTTGGGTAAATGTATACTGTTTTGCTCACCGTGTAAAACTCTCACAATTTTACCAGTTGTGCACGCTTGGTAATTTTTGGAAAATGTAGACAGTTTTCGTCAGCGCGCAAAACGGTCTCAATTTTGCCGGTTGAGCGGGCTGCGTAATTTTGAGTAAATGTTGACATTTTTTCTCAGAGCAGAAAACGGTGTCAATTTTACCGGGTGTGACGCTGGTAATTTTGGGTAAATGTAAACATTTATTCCTATCGCGTAAAACGGGCACAATTTTATCTGGTGTGCGCGCTGGTAATTTTGGGTAAATGTAGACAGTTTTGCCCAGCGCGCCGGGTCAGCGCTGGTACTTTTGGGTAAATGTAGACAGTTTTGTCGGTTGTGCGCGCAAAACGGTCATTATTTTGCCGGTTGTGTGTGCACTGTGTAATTTTGGTTAAATGTAGACAGTTTTGCTCAGCGCGCAAAACTGTCACAATTTCGCAGGTTGTGCGCGATGCGTAATTTTTTGAAAATGTAGACAGTTTTGCTAAGCGCGCAAAACGGTCACAATTTTGCCTACTGTGCGCGTTAGGTAATTTTGGACATATGTAGGCAGCTTAGCTCGGCGCGAAAAACGGGTCTCAATTTTATCGATTGTGCGCGTTGGGGTAATTTTGGGGCAAATGTATACTGTTTTGCACAGGGCGCAAAACCGTCGCAATTTTGCCAGCTGTGCGCCAGGGATAATTTTGGGTAAATGTCGACATTTTTGCCCAGTACTCAAACGGTCACAATTTTGCCAGCTATGCGCGCCGGGTAATTTTGGTTAAATGTAGACATTATTTGCGTAGCGCGTAAAACGGTCACAATTTTGCCGGTTGGTGCTGCGCTGGGTAATTTTGGGTAAATGTTGACAGTTTTGCCCAGCGCACAAAACAGTCACATTTTTGCCAGTTGTGCGCACTTGGTAATTTGGGTAAATGTAGACCCTTTTGCTCAGCGCGCAAAACTGTCACAATTTTACGGTGTGTGCGCGCTGGTACTTTTGGGTTAATGTAGATACTTTTGCTCAGCGCGCAAAACTGTCACAATATTGCCGGGTTGTGCGTGCTGAGTCACTTTGGATAAATATAGACATATTTGGTCAGCGCATAAAACAGTCACAATTTTGCAGGTTAAGCGTGCTGGGTCACTTTGGGTAAATGTAGACAGTATTTGCGCAGTGCACAAAACGGTCATAATTTTTGCCGGTTGGTGCACACATGGCAATTTGGGTAAATGTAGACATTTTTGCACAGCGCGTAAAACGGTCACAATTTTGTCATATGCGCACAGTGGGTAATTTTGGGGTAAATGTAGTCATTTTTACGCAGCGCACAAAACAGTCACAATATTGCTGGCTGTGCACACTGGGTAATTTTGGATAAATGTTGACAGTTTTGCTAGTACGCAAAACGATCGCAATTTTGGGTAATTTTGGATAAATGTAGACAGTTTTGCTCAGCGCGCAAAACTGTCACAATGTTGCCAGTTGTACGCAATGGGTACTTTTTGGAAAATGTAGACAGTTTTTCGTCACCTCGCAAAACGGTCACAATTTTGCCGGTTGTGCGGACTGCGTAATTTGGGTGAATGTTGACATTTTTTCGTCAGCGCGCAAAACGGTCACAATTATGCTGGGTGTGGGCACTGGTAATTTTAGGCAAAATGTAAATATTTTTGCCCAGCGCGCCTAAACGGTCACAATTTTAACGGTGTGTGCGCGCTGGTAATTTTCGGAAAATGTAGACAGTTTTTGCCCAGCGCACAAAACGGTCACAATTTTACAGAATGTGCGCGCTGGTTAATTTTGGTTAAATATTGGTAATTTTTTTGCACCACGCACAAAATGGTCACCATTTTGCCGGTTGTGCGCGATGCGTAATTTTTGGTAAATGTGGACATTTTTGGTCAACGTTCAAAACGGCCACAATTTTACAGGTTATGCGCGCTGAGGAATTTTGCGAAAATTTAGTTAGTTTTGCTCAGCGAGCAAAACGGTCACAATTTTGCAGGTGGTGCGGGCTGAGTAATTTTGGGAAAATGTTGACATTTTTGCTCCGCGCGCAAAACGGTCCACAATTTTGCTGGGTGTGTGCTGGTAATTTTGGGTAAATATAGACAGTTTTGCCCAGCGCGCAAAACGGTCACAATTTTGCCGGCTATGCGCGCGGAGGAATTTTGTCTAAATGCAGACATTTTTGCTCTGCGCGTTAAATGGTCACAATTTTGCAGGTTGTGCGCGCTGTGAAACTTTGGGTATATGTAGACATTATTTGCGTAGCGCGGTAAAACGGTCACAATTTTGCCGGTTGTGCGCGCTGGGTAATTTTCCGGTAAATATAGAATGTTTTGCTTAGCGTGCAAAACTGTCACAATTTTGCCTGTTGTGCACGCTGGATAATTTTTGGAAAATGTATACAGTTTTCGTCAGCGAGCAAAACGGTGACAATTTTGTCGGGGTGTGAGGGCTGGTAATTTTGGGGAAATGTAGACAGTTTTGCCGAGGCGCAAGACTGTCACAATTTTGTCGGGTGTGCGCGCTGGTACTTTTGGGCAAATGTAGACTATTTTGCTCAGCACACAACACGGTCACATTTTTACGGCTGTGCGCGCTGGGAAATCTGGTTAAAAGTTGACATTTTTTGCTCCGCGCGCAAAACGGTCACTATTTTGCCGGTTGTGAGCGTTGAGTAATTTTGGGTAAATGTAGACAATTTTGGTCAATGTTCAAAACGGCCACAAATTTACAGGTTGTGCGAGCTGAGGAATTTTGGGTAAATTTAGTTAGTTTTGCTCAGCGAGCAAAACGGTCACAATTTTACCAGTTGTGCGGGATGAGTAATTTTGGAAAAATGTTAACATTTTTGCATAGCACGCAAAACAGTCACAATTTTGCAGGGTGTGCACGCTGGTACTTTTGGGTAAATGTAGACAGTTTGCTCTGCAGGCAAAACGGTCACTATTTTGTCGGTTGTGCGCGTTGATCACTTTGGGTAAATGTAGACAAATTTGGTCAGCGCACAAAACAGTCACAATTTTGTAGGTTGTGCGCACTGGGTCAGTTTCAGTAAATGTATACATTATCTTCGTAGTGCGCAAAACAGTCACAATGTTGCAGGTTGTGCGCGCTGCGTACTTTTGGGTAAATGTAAACAGTTTTGTCCAGCACGCAAAACGGTGACATTTTCGCCGGTTGTGCGCACTGTGTAATTTTGCGTAAATGTAAACAGTTTTTCTCAACGCACAAAACTGTCACAATTTTGCTCAACGCACAAATCTGCGCTGCGCAAATTTTGGAAATTGTATACAGTTTTGCTCAGCGAGCAAAACTTTCACAATTTTGCCGGTCGTGCGGGCTGAGTAATTTGGGTTAATGTTGTCATTTTTGCTCCACGCGCAAAACGGTCACAATTTTACCCCGTGTGTTTGATGGTAATTTTGGGTAAATGTACACAGTTCTGCCCAGCGCGGAAAACGGTCACAATTTTGCCGGGTGTGTGCTGGTAATTTTAGGTAAATGTACACAGTTCTGCCCAGCGCGGAAAACGGTCACAATTTTGCCGGGTGTGTGCTGGTAATTTTAGGTAAATGTAGATAGTTTTGCCCAGCACGGAAAACGGTCACAATTTTGTCGGCTATGCGCACTGAGTAATTTTGGTTAAATGTAGACACTTTTGCTCTGAGCGTAAAATGGTCACAATTTTGCAGGTTGTGCACGCATGGACAATTTGGGTAAATGTAGAAATAATTTGTGTAGCGCGTAAAACGGTCACAATTTTGCCGGTTGTGCTCGCTGGGTAATTTTCGGTAAATGTAGACACTATTGCCCAGCGCGCAAAACGGGTGACATTTTTGCTGGTTATGCGCACAATGTAATTTTGGGTAAATGTATACTGTTTTGCTCACCGTGCAAAACTCTCACAATTTTACCAGTTGTGCAGGCTTGGTAATTTTTGGAAAATGTCGACAGTTTTCGTCAGCGCGCAAAACGGTCTCAATTTTGCCGGTTGTGCGGGTGGCGTAATTTTGAGTAAATGTTGACATTTTTTCTCAGAGCAGAAAACGGTGTCAATTTTGCCTGGTGTGACGCTGGTAATTTTGGGTAAATGTAAACATTTATTCGCAGCGCGTAAAACGGGCACAATTTTATCGGGTGTGCGCGCTGGTAATTTTGGGTAAATGTAGACAGTTTTGCCCAGCGCGCCGGGTGTGCGCGCTGGTACTTTTGGGCAAATGTAGACAGTTTTGTCGGTTGTGCGCGCACAACTATCACAATTTTGTCGGTTGTGCGCGCTGAGTCACTTTGGGTATGTAATCATATTTGGTCAGCGCACAAAACGGTCACAATTTTGCAGGTTGTGCACGCTGGGTCACTTTGGGTAAATGTTGACATTATTTGCGTAGTGCACAAAACAGTCACAATGTTGCGGGGTGTGCGCAGTGGGTAATTTTGGATTAATGTAGACAGTTTTGCCCAGCACGCAAAACGGTGACATTTTTGCGGTTGTGCGCACTGTGTAATTTTGGTTAAATGTAGACAGTTTTGCTCGGCGCGTAAAACTGTCACAATTTCGCAGGTTATGCGCGATGCATAATTTTTGGAAAATGTAGACAGTTTTGCTAAGCGCGCAAAACGGTCACAATTTTGCCTGCTGTGCGCGTTAGGTAATTTTTGTCATATGTAGGCAGCTTAGCTCGGCGCGAAAAACGGTCTCAATTTTATCGATTGTGCGCGTTGGGTAATTTTGGGCAAATGTATACTGTTTTACGCAGGGCGCAAAACCGTCTCAATTTTGCCAGCTGTGCGCCCGGGATAATTTTGGGTAAATGTCGACATTTTTGCCCAGTACTGAAAACGGTCACAATTTTGCCAGCTATGCGCGCCGGGTAATTTTGGTTAAATGTAGACATTATTTGCGTAGCGCGTAAAACGGTCACAATTTTGCCGGTTGTGCGCGCTGGGTAATTTTGGGTAAATGTTGACAGTTTTGCCCAGCGCACAAAACTGTCACATTTTTGCCGGTTGTGCGCCCTTGGTAATTTGGGTAAATGTAGACTCTTTTGCTCAGCGCGCAAAACTGTCACAATTTTACGGGGTGTGCGCGCTGGTACTTTTGGGTTAATGTAGATACTTTTGCTCAGCGCGCAAAACTGTCACAATTTTGCCGGGTTGTGTGTGCTGAGTCGCTTTGGGTAAATATAGACATATTTGGTCAGCGCACAAAATAGTCACAATTTTGCGGGTTAAGCGTGCTGGGTCACTTTGGGTAAATGTAGACATTATTTGCGCAGTGCACAAAACGGTCACAATTTTTGCCGGTTGTGCACACATGGCAATTTGGGTAAATGTAGACATTTTTGCACATCGCGTAAGACGGTCACTATTATGTTATATGCGCACACTGGGTAATTTTGGGTAAATGTAGTCATTTTTTCGCAGCGCACAAAACAGTCACGATTTTGCTGGCTGTGCACGCTGGGTAATTTTGGATAAATGTTGACAGTTTTGCTAGTACGCAAAACGATCGCAATTTTGGGTAATTTTGTGTAAATGTAAACAGTTTTGCCCAGCGCGCAAAACTGTCACAATGTTGCCAGTTGTACGCAATGTGTACTTTTTGGAAAATGTAGACAGTTTTCGTCAGCTCGCAAAACGGTCACAATTTTGCCGGTTGTGCGGACTGCGTAATTTGGGTAAATGTTGACATTTTTTCGTCCGCGCGCAAAACGGTCACAATTATGCTGGGTGTGTGCACTGGTAATTTTGGGGAAATGTCAATATTTGGGCTCAGCGCGCAAAACGGTCACAATTTTAACGGGTGTGCGCGCTGGTAATTTTCGGTAAATGTAGACAGTTTTGCCCAGCTCACAAAACGGTCACAATTTTACAGGATGTGCGCGCTGGGTAATTTTGGTTAAATATTGACATTTTTTGCTCCGCGCCCAAAATGGTCACCATTTTGCCGGTAGTGAGCGTTGAGTAATTTCGGATAAATGCAGACATTTTTGGTCAACGTTCAAAACGGCCACAATTTTGCAGGTTGTACTCGCTGAGGAATTTTACGAAAATTTAGTTAGATTTGCTCAACAAGCAAAACGGTCACAATTTTGCCGGTGGTTCGGGCTGAGTAATTTTGGAAAAATATCGACATTTTTGCTCCGCGCGCAAAACAGTCACAATTTTGTTGGGTGTGTGCTGGTAATTTTGGGTAAATGTAGACAGTTTTGCCCAGCGCGCAAAACAGTCACAATTTTGCTGGCTATACGCGCGGAGGAATTTTGGCTAAATGTAGACACTTTTGCTCTGCGCGTAAAATGGTCACAATTTTGCAGGTTGTTTGCGCTGGGACTCTTTGGGTATATGTAGACATTATTTGCGTAGCGCGTAAAACGATCACAATTTTGCCGGTTGTTCGGGCATATTAATTTTGGAAAAATGTCGACATTTTTGCTCCGCGCGCAAAACAGCCACAATTTTACTGGGTGTGTGCTGGTAATTTTGGGTAAATGTAGACAGTTTTGCCCAGCGCGCAAAACGGTCACAATTTTGCCGGCTATACGCGCGGAGGAATTTTGGCTAAATGTAGACACTTTTGCTCTGCGCGTAAAATGGTCACAATTTTGTAGGTTGTGCGCGCTGGGACTCTTTGGGTATATGTAGACATTATTTGCGTAGCGCGTAAAACGATCACAATTTTGCCGGTTGTTCGGGCATAGTAATTTTGGAAAAATGTCGACAATCTTGCTCCGCGCGCAAAACAGCCACAATTTTGCTGGGTGTGTGCTGGTAATTTTGGGTAAATGTAGACAGTTTTGCCCAGCGCGCAAAACGGTCACAATTTTGCCGGCTATACGCGCGGAGGAATTTTGTTTAAATGTAGACATTTTTGCTCTGCGCGTAAAATGGTCACAATTTTGCAGGTTGTGCGCGCTGGGAATCTTTGGGTATATGTAGACATTATTTGCGTAGCGCGTAAAACGGTCACAATTTTGCCGGTTGTGCGCGCTGGATAATTTTACTTAATTGTAGACAGTATTCCCCAGCGCGCAAAACGGTCACATTTTTGCCGGTTGTGCGCACTGGGTAATTTTGGGTAAATGTAAACTGTTTCGCTCGACGCGCAAAACTGTCACAAATTTTCCAGTTGTGCCCGCTGGGTAATTTTTGGAAAATGTATAAAGTCGTCAGCGGGCAAAACGGTCCCAATTTTGCCGGTTGTGCGGGCTGCGTAATTTTGGATAAATGTTGACATTTTTCTCAAAGAGCAAAACGGTGAAAATTTTTACGGGTGTGTGCGCTGTTAATTTTGGGTAAATGTAGACGGTTTTTTTAACCATCGAACAAAACTGTCACAATTTTGCCGGGTGTGCGCGCTGGTACTCTTGGGTAAATGTAGAAAGTTTTTGCTCAGCGCGCAAAACGGTCCCAATTTTGTCGGTTGTGCGCGCTGAGTCACTTTGGGTAAATGTAGACATATTTGGTCAGCGCACAAAATGGTCACAATTTTGCAGGTTGTGCACGCTGGGTCACTTTGGGCAAATGTTGACATTATTTGCGTAGTGCGCAAAACAGTCACAATGTTGCGGAGTGTGCGCGGTGGGTAATTTTGGGTTAATGTAGACAGTGTTGCCCAGCACGCAAAACGGTCACAATTTTGCCGGTTGTGTGCGTTGCGTAATTTTGGGCAAATGTATAATACTGTTTTGCGCCGGGCGAAAAACAGTCACAATTTTGCCGGCTGTGCGCCCTGGATAATTTTGGGCAAATGTCCGCAAGCAAAACGGTCACAATTTTACCAGATGTGCTCGCTCGGTAATTTTGGTTAAATCTCGACATTTTTTGCTCCGCGAGCAAAATGGTCACCATTTTGCCGGTTGTGAGCGTTGAGTCATTTTGGGTAAATGTAGACATTTTTGGTCAATGTGCAAGATGGTCACAAATTTGCAGGTTGTGTGCGATGAGGAATTTTGGGAAAATTTAGACAGTTTTGCTTAGCGAGCAAAACGGTCACAATTTTGCATGTTGTGCGGGCTGAGTAATTTTGGCTAAATGTTGACATTTTTGCACTGCGCGAAAAGACGGTCACAGTCTTGCCAGGAGTGTGCGCTGGTAATTTTGGATAAACGTAGACAGCTTTACCCAGCGCGAAAACAGTCACAATTTTGCGGGCTATGCGCGCGAAGTAATTTTGGTTAAATGTAGAAATTATTTGCGTAGCGCGTAAAACGGTCACAATTTTGCCGGTTGTGCGCGCTGGGTAATTTTGGGTAAATGTAGACAGTTTCGCCCAGCGCCCAAAACAGTCACATTTTTTCCGGTTGTGCGCACTGGGTAATTTTGGGTAAATCTAGACTGTTTTGCTCAACGCGCAAAACTGTCACAATTTTGCTGGCCGTGAGCGCTGGTACTTTTGGGTAAATGTAGATAGTTTTGCTCTGCGCGCAAAACTGTCACAATTTCGCCAGGTTGTGCGCGCTGAGTCACTTTGGGTAATTGTAGACATATTTGGTTGGTGCACAAAACCGTCACAATTTTGCAGGTTGAGCGTGCTTGGTCACTTTTGGGTAAATTTAGACATTATTTGCGCAGTACGTAAAACGGTCACTTTGGATAAATGTAGACAATTTTGCACTCCGCGTAAAACGGTCACAATTTTGCCAGATGTGCACACTGGGTAATTTTGGGTAAATGTAGATATTTTTTACGCAGCGCGTAAAACAGTCACAATTTTGCTGGCTGTGCGCGCGGGGTAATTTTGGATAAATGTAGACAGTTTTGCTAGTACGCAAAACGATCACAATTTTCGGTAATTTCGGGTAAATGTAGACAGTTTTTCTCAGCGCGCAAAACTGTCACAATTTTGCCAGTTGTGCGCGATGGGTAATTTTTGGAAAATGTAGACAGTTTTCGTCAGCGCGCAAAAACGGCCACAATTTTACCGGTTGTGCGGACTGCGTAATTTTGGGTAAATGTTGTCATTTTTTCTTAGAGCGCAAAACGGTCACAATTTTGCCGGGTGTGTGCACTGGTAATTTTGGGTAAATGTAGATATTTTTGCCCAGCGCGCAAAACGATCACAATTTTACCGGGTGTGGGCGCTGGTAATTTTCGGTAAATCTAGACAGTTTTGCCCAGCGCACAAAAAGGTGACAATTTTAACGGTGTGCGCGCTGGTAATTTTCGGTAAATGTAGACAGTTTTGCCCAGCGCACAAAACGGTCACAATTTTGCAGGATGTGCGCGCTGGGTAATTTTGGTTAAATATTGACATTTTTTGCACCACGCACAAAATGGTCACCATTTTGCCGGTTGTGCGCGTTGAGTAATTTTTGGTAAATGTGGACATTTTTTGTCAACGTTCAAAACGGCCACAATTTTACTGGTTATGCGCGCTGAGGAATTTTGCGAAAATTTAGTTAGTTTTGCTCAGCGAGCAAAACGGTCACAATTTTGCAGGTGGTGCGGGCTGAGTAATTTTGGGAAAATGTTGACATTTTTGCTCCGTGCGCAAAACGGTCATAATTTTGCTGGGTGTGTGCTGGTAATTTTGGGTAAATGTAGACAGTTTTGCCCAGCGCGCAAAACGGTCACAATTTTGCCGGCTATGCGCGCGGAGGAATTTTGGCTAAATGCAGACATTTTTGCTCTGCGCGTTAAATGGTAACAATTTTGCAGGTTGTGCGCGCTGGGAAACTTTGGGTATATGTAGACATTATTTGCGTAGCGCGTAAAACGGTCACAATTTTGCCGGTTGTGCGCGCTGGATAATTTTACATAAATAATTTTGGGCAAATGTATATTGTTTTGCGCAGGGCGCAAAACCGTCGCAATTTTGCCAGCTGTGCGCCCGGGATAATTTTGGGTAAGTGTCGACATTTTTGCCCAGTACTGAAAACGGTCACAATTTTGCCGGCTATGCGCGCCGGGTAATTTTGGTTATTTGTAGACATTATTTGCGTAGCGCGTAAAACGGTCAAAATTTTGCCGGTTGTGCGCGCTGGGAAATTTTGGGTAAATGTTGACAGTTTTGCCCAGCGCACAAAACTGTCACATTTTTGCCGGTTGTGCGCACTTGGTAATTTGGGTAAATGTAGACTCTTTTGCTCAGCGCGCAAAACCGTCACAATTTTACGGGGTGTGCGCGCTGGTACTTTTCGGTTAATGTAGATACTTTTGCTCAGCGCGCAAAACTGTCATAATTTTGCCGGGTTGTGTGTGCTGAGTCACTTTGGGTAAATATAGACATATTTGGTCAGCGCACAAAACAGTCACAATTTTGCGGGTTAAGCGTGCTGGGTCACTTTGGGTAAATGTAGACATTATTTGCGCAGTGCACAAAACGGTCACAATTTTTGCTGGTTGTGCACACATGGCAATTTGGGTAAATGTAGACATTTTTGCACATCGCGTAAGACGGTCACAATTTTGTCATATGCTGGTTGTGCACACTGGGTAATTTTGGGTAAATGTAGTCATTTTTTCGCAGCGCACAAAACAGTCACGATTTTACTGGCTGTGCACGCTGGGTAATTTTGGATAAATGTTGACAGTTTTGCTAGTACGCAAAACGATCGCAATTTTGGGTAATTTTGTGTAAATGTAGACAGTTTTGCCCAGCGCGCAAAACTGTCACAATGTTGCAAGTTGCACACAATGGGTACTTTTTGGAAAATGTAGACAATTTTCGTCAGCTCGCAAAACGGTCACAATTTTGCCGGTTGTGCGGACTGCGTAATTTGGGTAAATGTTGACATTTTTTCGTCAGCGCGCAAAGCGGTCACAATTATGCTGGGTGTGTGCCCTGGTAATTTTGGGGAAATGTAAATATTTGTGCCCAGCACGCAAAACGGTCACAATTTTATCGGGTGTGCGGGCTGGTAATTTTCGGTAAATGTAGACAGTTTTGCCCAGCGCACAAAACGGTCACAATTTTACAGGATGTGCGCGCTGGCTAATTTTGGTTAAATATTGACATTTTTTGCTCCGCGCCCAAAATGGTCACCATTTTGCCGGTTGTGAGCGTTGAGTAATTTTGGATAAATGTAGACATTTTTGGTCAACGTTCAAAACGGCCACAATTTTGCAGGTTGTACGCGCTGAGGAATTTTACGAAAATTTCGTTAGATTTGCTCAGCAAGCAAAACGGTCACAATTTTGCCGGTGGTTCGGGCTGAGTAATTTTGGAAAAATATCGACATTTTTGCTCCGCGCGCAAAACAGTCACAATTTTGCTGGGTGTGTGCTGGTAATTTTGGGTAAATGTAGACAGTTTTGCCCAGCGCGCAAAACGGTCACAATTTTGCCGGCTATACGCGCGGAGGAATTTTGGCTAAATGTAGGCACTTTTGCTCTGCGCGTAAAATGGTCACAATTTTGCAGGTTGTTTGCGCTGGGACTCTTTGGGTTTATGTAGACATTATTTGCGTAGCGCGTAAAACGATCACAATTTTGCCGGTTGTTCGGGCATAGAAATTTTGGAAAAATGTCGACATTTTTGCTCCGCGCGCAAAACAGCCACAATTTTGCTGGGTGTGTGCTGGTAATTTTGGGTAAATGTAGACAGTTTTGCCCAGCGCGCAAAACGGTCACAATTTTGCCGGCTATACGCGCGGAGGAATTTTGGTTAAATGTAGACATTTTTGCTTTGCGCGTAAAATGGTCACAATTTTGCAGGTTGTGCGCATTGGGACTCTTTGGGTATATGTAGACATTATTTGCGTAGCGCGTAAAACGATCACAATTTTGCCGGTTGTGCACGCTGGATAATTTTACGTAAATGTAGACAGTATTCCCCAGCGCGCAAAAAGGTCACATTTTTGCCGGTTGTGCGCACTGGGTAATTTTGGGTAGATGTAAACTGTTTCGCTCGGCGCGAAAAACTGTCACAAATTTTCCATTTGTGCACGCTGTGTAATTTTTGGAAAATGTATAAAGTCGTCAGCGCGCAAAACGGTCCCAATTTTGCCGGTTGTGCGGGATGCGTAATTTTGGATAAATGTTGACATTTTTCTCAAAGGGCAAAACGGTGACAATTTTTACGGGTGTGTGCGCAGTTAATTTTGGGTAAATGTAGACAGTTTTTTTTACCATCGAACAAAACTGTCACAATTTTACCGGGTGTACGCGCTGGTACTCTTGGGTAAATGTAGAAAGTTTTTACTCAGCGCGCAAAACGGTCCCAATTTTGTCGGTTGTGCACGCTGAGTCACTTTGGGTAAATGTAGACATATTTGGTCAGCGCACAAAATGGTCACAATTTTGCAGGTTGTGCACGCTGGGTCACTTTGGGCAAATGTTGACATTATTTGCGTAGTGCGCAAAACAGTCACAATGTTGCGGAGTGTGCGCGGTGGGTAATTTTGGGTTTATGTAGACAGTGTTGCCCAGCACGCAAAACGGTGACATTTTTGCCGGTTGTGCGCACTGTGTAATTTTGGGTCAATGTAGACAGTTTTGCTCAGCGCGCAAAACTGTCACAATTTCGCCGGTTGTGCACGCTGCGCAATTTTTGTAAAAAGTTGAAAATTTTGCTCAGCGCGTAAAATGGTCACAATTTTGCCGACTGTGCGCGTTGGGTAATTTTGGCCAGACGTAGGCAGCTTAGCTCGGCGCGAAAAATAATTTTGGTCATATGTAGGCAGCTTAGCTCGGTGCGAAAAACGGTCACAATTTTGCCGGTTGTGTGCATTGAGTAATTTTGGGCAAATGTATAATAATGTTTTGCGCAGGGCGGAAAACAGTCACAATTTTGCTTGCTGTGCGCCCTGGATAATTTTGGGCAAATGTCCGCAAGCAAAACGGTCACAATTTTACCAGATGTGCTCGCTCGGTAATTTTGGTTAAATCTCGACATTTTTTGCTCCTCGCGCAAAATGGTCACCATTTTGCCGGTTGTGAGCGTTGAGTCATTTTGGGTAAATGTAGAAATTTTTGGTCAACATGCAAGATGGTCACAATTTTGCAGGTTGTGTGCCATGAGGAATTTTGGGAAAATTTAGACAGTTTTGCTTAGCGAGCAAAACAGTCACAATTTTGCCTGTTGTGCGGGCTGAGTAATTTTGGCTTAATGTTGACTTTTTTGCTCTGCGCGGAAAGACGGTCACAGTCTTGCCAGGTGTGTGCGCTGGTAATTTTGGATAAACGTAGACAGTTTTACCCAGCGCGAAAACGGTCACAATTTTGCCGGCTATGCGCGCCGAGTAATTTTGGTTAAATGTAGAAATTACTTGCGTAGCTCGTAAAACGGTCACAATTTTGCCGGTTATGCGCGCTGGGTAATTTTGGGTAAATGTAGACAGTTTCGCCCAGCGCACAAAACAGTAACATTTTTTCCGGTTGTGCGCACTGGGTAATTTTGGGTAAATCTAGACTGTTTTGCTCAACGCGCAAAACTGTCACAATTTTGCCGGGCGTGCGCGATGGTACTTTTGGGTAAATGTTGATAGTTTTACTCTGCGCGCAAAACTGTCACAATTTCGCCAGGTTGTGCGCGCTGAGTCACTTTGGGTAAATGTAGACATATTTGGTCGGTGCACAAAACAGTCACAATTTTGCAGGTTGAGCGTGCTGGGTCACTTTGGGTAAATGTAGACATTATTTGCGCAGTACGCAAAACGGTCACTTTGGGTAAAGGTAGACAATTTTGCACACCGCGTAAAACGGTCACAATTTTGCCAGATGTGCACACTGGAAAATTTTGGGTAAATGTAGTCATTTTTTGCGCAGCGCGTAAAACAGTCACGATTTTTGATGGCTGTGCGCGCGGGGTAATTTTGGATAAATGTAGACAGTTTTGCTAGTACGCAAAACGATCACAATTTTGGGTAATTTTGGGTAAATGTAGACAGTTTTTCTCAGCGCGCAAAACTGTCACAATTTTGCCAGTTGTGCGCGATGGGTAATTTTTGGAAAATGTAGACAGTTTTCGTCAGCGCGCAAAAACGGCCACAATTTTACCGGTTGTGCGGACTGCGTAATTTTGGGTAAATGTTGACATTTTTTCTTAGAGCGCAAAATGGTCACAATTTTGCCGGGTGTGTGCACTGGTAATTTTGGGTAAATGTAGATATTTTTGCCCAGCGCGCAAAACGATCACAATTTTACCGGGTGTGGGCGCTGGTAATTTTCGGTAAATATAGACAGTTTTTCCCAGCGCACAAAAAGGTGACAATTTTAACGGTGTGCGCGCTGGTAATTTTCGGTAAATGTAGACAGTTTTGCCCAGCGCACAAAACGGTCACAATTTTGCAGGATATGCGTGCTGGGTAATTTTGGTTAAATAATGACATTTTTTGCACCACGCCCAAAATGGTCACCATTTTGCCGGTTGTGCGCGTTGAGTTTTTTTGGTAAATGTGGACATTTTTGGTCAACGTTCAGAACGGCCACAATTTTACAGGTTATGCGCGCTGAGGAATTTTGCGAAAATTTAGTTAGTTTTGCCCAGCGCGCAAAACGGTCACAATTTTGCCGACTGTGCGCGTTGGGTAATTTTGGCCAGACGTAGGCAGCTTAGCTCGGCCCGAAAAATAATTTTGGTCATATGTAGGCAGCTTAGCTCGGTGCGAAAAACGGTCACAATTTTGCCGGTTGTTTGCGTTGAGTAATTTTGGGCAAATGTATAATACTGTTTTGCGCAGGGCGCAAAACAGTCACAATTTTGCCGGCTGTGCGCCCTGGATAATTTTGGGCAAATGTCCGCAAGCAAAACGGTCACAATTTTACCAGATGTGCTCGCTCGGTAATTTTGGTTAAATCTCGACATTTTTTGCTCCGCGCGCAAAATGGTCACCATTTTGCCGGTTGTGAGCGTTGAGTCATTTTGGGTAAATGTAGACATTTTTGGTCAACGTGCAAGATGGTCACAATTTTGCAGGTTGTGTGCGATGAGGAATTTTGGGAAAATTTAGACAGTTTTGCTTAGCGAGCAAAACGGTCACAATTTTGCATGTTGTGCGGGCTGAGTAATTTTGGCTAAATGTTGACATTTTTGCACTGCGCGAAAAGACGGTCACAGTCTTGCCAGGTGTGTGCGCTGGTAATTTTGGATAAACGTAGACAGTTTTACCCAGCGCGAAAACGGTCACAATTTTGCCGGCTATGCGCGCCGAGTAATTTTGGTTTAATGTAGAAATTATTTGCGTAGCGCGTAAAACGGTCACAATTTTACCGGTTGTGCGCGCTGGGTAATTTTGGGTAAATGTAGACAGTTTCGCCCAGCGCCCAAAACAGTCACATTTTTTCCGGTAGTGCGCACTGGGTAATTTTGGGTAAATCTAGACTGTTTTGCTCAACGCGCAAAACTGTCACAATTTTGCCGGGCGTGCGCGCTGGTACTTTTGGGTAAATGTAGATAGTTTTGCTCTGCGCGCAAAACTGTCACAATTTCGCCAGGTTGTGCGCGCTGAGTCACTTTGGGTAAATGTAGACATATTTGGTCGGTGCACAAAACAGTCACAATTTTGCAGGTTGAGCGTGCTGGGTCACTTTGGGTAAATGTAGACATTATTTGCGCAGTACACAAAACGGTCACTTTGGGTAAATGTAGACAATTTTGCACACCGCGTAAAACGGTCACAATTTTGCCAGATGTGCACACTGGATAATTTTGGGTAAATGTAGTCATTTTTTGCGCAGCGCGTAAAACAGTCACAATTTTACTGGCTGTGCACGCGGGGTAATTTTGGATAAATGTAGACAGTTTAGCTAGTACGCAAAACGATCACAATTTTGGGAAATTTTGGGTAAATGTAGACAGTTTTTCTCGGCGCGCAAAACTGTCACAATTTTGCCAGTTGTGCGCGATGGGTAATTTTTGGAAAATGTAGACAGTTTTCGTCAGCGCGCAAAAATGGCCACAATTTTACCGGTTGTGCGGACTGCGCAATTTTGGGTAAATGTTGACATTTTTTCTTAGAGCGCAAAACAGTCACAATTTTGCCGGGTGTGTGCACTGGTAATTTTGGGTAAATGTAGAGATTTTTGCCCAGCGCGCAAAATGATCACAATTTTACCGGGTGTGGGCACTGGTAATTTTCGGTAAATATAGACAGTTTTGCCCAGCGCACAAAAAGGTGACAATTTTAACGGTGTGCGCGCTGGTAATTTTCGGTAAATGTAGACAGTTTTGCCCAGCGCACAAAACGGTCACAATTTTGCAGGATATGCGTGCTGGGTAATTTTGGTTAAATAATGACATTTTTTGCACCACGCCCAAAATGGTCACCATTTTGCCGGTTGTGTGCGTTGAGTTTTTTTGGTAAATGTGGACATTTTTGGTCAACGTTCAAAACGGCCACAATTTTACAGGTTATGCGCGCTGAGGAATTTTGCGAAAATTTAGTTAGTTTTGCTCAGCGAGCAAAACGGTCACAATTTTGCCGGTGGTGCGGGCCGAGTAATTTTGGGAAAATGTGGACATTTTTGCTCCGCGCGCAAAACGGTCACAATTTTGCTGGGTGTGTGCTGGTAATTTTGGGTAAATGTAGACAGTTTTGCCCAGCGCGCAAAACGGTCACAATTTTGCCGGCTATGCGCGCGGAGGAATTTTGGCTAAATGCAGACATTTTTGCTCTGCGCGTTAAATGGTCACAATTTTGCAGGTTGTGCGCGCTGGGAAACTTTGGGTATATGTAGACATTATTTGTGTAGCGCGTAAAACGGTCACAATTTTGCCGGTTGTGCGCGCTGGATAATTTTACATAAATGTAGACAGTATTCCCAGCGCGCAAAACGGTCACATTTTTGTCGGTTGTGCGCACTGGGTAATTTTCGGCAATATAGAATGTTTTGCTTAGCGTGCAAAACTGTCACAATTTTGCCAGTTGTGCACGCTGGGTAATTTTTGGAAAATGTATACAGTTTTCGTTAGCGCGCAAAACGGTGACAATTTTGCCGGGTGTGAGGGCTGGTAATTTTGGGGAAATGGAGACAGTTTTGCCGAGGCGCAAGACTGTCACAATTTTGTCGGGTGTGCGCGCTGGTACTTTTGGGCAAATGTAGACTATTTTTCTCAGCACACAAAACGGTCACAATTTTGACGGCTGTGCGCGCTGGGAAATCTGGTTAAAAGTTGACATTTTTTGCTCCGCGCGCAAAACGTTCACTATTTTGCCGGTTGTGAGCGTTGAGTAATTTTGTGTAAATGTAGACAGTTTTGGTCAATGTTCAAAACGGCCACAAATTTGCATGTTGTGCGAGCTGAGGAATTTTGGGTAAATTTAGTTAGTTTTGCTCAGCGAGCAAAATGGTCACAATTTTACCAGTTGTGCGGGATGAGTAATTTTGGAAAAATGTTAACATTTTTGCACAGCGCGCAAAACAGTCACAATTTTGTAGGGTGTGCACGCTGGTACTTTTCGGTAAATGTAGACAGTTTGCTTTGCACGTAAAACGGTCACTATTTTGTCGGTTGTGCGCGTTGAGCACTTTGGGTAAATGTAGACATATTTGGTCAGCGCACAAAACAGTCACAATTTTGTAGGTTGTGCGCACTGGGTCAGTTTCAGTAAATGTAGACATTATCTTCGTAGTGCGCAAAACAGTCACAATGTTGCAGGTAGTGCGCGCTGCGTACTTTTGGGTAAATGTTGACAGTTTTGTCCAGCACGCAAAACGGTGACATTTTCGCCGGTTGTGCGCACTGTGTAATTTTGGGTAAATGTAAACAGTTTTGCTCAACGCACAAAACTGTCACAATTTCGCCGGTTGTCTGCGCTGCGCAAATTTTGGAAATTGTAGACAGTTTTGCTCAGCGAGCAAAACTGTCACAATTTTGCCGGTCGTGCGGGCTGAGTAATTTGGGTAAATGTTGACATTTTTGCTCCACGCGCAAAACGGTCACAATTTTACCCCGTGTGTGTGCTGGTAATTTTGGGTACACAGTTCTGCCCAGCGCGGAAAACGGTCACAATTTTGCCCGTGTGTGTGTGCTGGTAATTTTAGGTAAATGTAGATAGTTTTGCCCAGCACGGAAAACGGTCACAATTTTGTCGGCTATGCGCACTGAGTAATTTTGGTTAAATGTAGACACTTTTGCTCTGAGCGTAAAATGGTCACAATTTTGCAGGTTGTGCACGCAGGGTCACTTTGGGTAAATGTAGACATTATTTGTGTAGCACGTAAAACGGTCACTATTTTGCCGGTTGTGCTCGCTGGGTAATTTTCGGTAAATGTAGACACTATTGCCCAGCGCGCAAAACGGGTGACATTTTTGCTTGTTATGCGCACAGTGTAATTTTGGGTAAATGTAGACTGTTTGCTCACAGTGCAAAACTCTCACAATTTTACCAGTTGTGCACGCTTGGTAATTTTTGGAAAATGTAGACAGTTTTCGTCAGCGGGCAAAACGGTCTCAATTTTGCCGGTTGTGCGGGCTGCGTAATTTTGAGTAAATGTTGACATTTTTTCTCAGAGCAGAAAACGGTGTCAATTTTGCCGGGTGTGACGCTGGTAATTTTGTGTAAATGTAAACATTTATTCCCAGCGCGTAAAACGGGCACAATTTTATCGGGTGTGCGCGCTGGTAATTTTGGGTAAATGTAAACAGTTTTGCCCAGCGCGCCGGGTGTGCGCGCTGGTACTTTTGGGTAAATGTAGACATTTTTGTCGGTTGTGTGCGCAAAACTATCACAATTTTGTCGGTTGTGCGCGCCGAGTCACTTTGGGTAAATGTAGACACATTTGGTCAACGCACAAAACGGTCACAATTTTGCAGGTTGTGCACGCTGGGTCACTTTGGGTAAATGTTGACATTATTTGCGTAGTGCACAAAACAGTCACAATGTTGCGGAGTGTGCGCGGTGGATAATTTTGGATTAATGTAGACAGTTTTGCCCAGCACGCAAAACGGTGACATTTTTGCGGTTGTGCGCACTGTGTAATTTTGGTTAAATGTAGACAGTTTTGCTCAGCGCGCAAAACTGTCACAATTTCGCAGGTTGTGCGCGATTCGTAATTTTTGGAAAATGTAGACAGTTTTGCTAAGCGCGCAAAACGGTCACAATTTTGCCTACTGTGCGCGTTAGGTAATTTTGGTCATATGTAGGCAGCTTAGCTCGACGCGAAAAACGGTCTCAATTTTATCGATTGTGCGCGTTGGGTAATTTTGGGCAAATGTATACTGTTTTGCGCAGGGCGTAAAACCGTCGCAATTTTGCCAGCTGTGCGCCCGGGATAATTTTGGGTAAGTGTCGACATTTTTGCCCAGTACTGAAAACGGTCACAATTTTGCCGGCTATGCGCGCCGGGTAATTTTGGTTAAATGTAGACATTATTTGCGTAGCGCGTAAACCGGTCACAATTTTGCCGGTTGTGCGCGCTGGGTAATTTTGGGTAAGTGTTGACAGTTTTGCCATACGCACAAAACTGTCACATTTTTGCCGGTTGTGCGCACTTGGTAATTTGGGTAAATGTAGACTCTTTTGCTCAGCGCGCAAAACTGTCACAATTTTACGGAGTGTGCGCGCTGGTACTTTTGGGTTAATGTAGATACTTTTGCTCAGCGCGCACAACTGTCACAATTTTGTCGGGTTGTGTGTGCTGAGTCACTTTGGGTAAATATAGACATATTTGGTCAGCGCACAAAACAGTCACAATTTTGCAGGTTAAGCGTGCTGGGTCACTTTGGGTAAATGTAGACATTATTTGCGCAGTGCACAAAACGGTCACAATTTTTGCAGGTTGTGCACACATGGCAATTTGGGTAAATGTAGACATTTTTGCACAGCGCGTAAGACGGTGTCAATTTTTTCATATGCGCACACTGGGTAATTTTGGGTAAATGTAGTCATTTTTTCGCAGCGCACAAAACAGTCACAATTTTGCTGGCTGTGCACGCTGGGTAATTTTGGATAAATGTTGACAGTTTTGCTAGTACGCAAAACGATCGCAATTTTGGGTAATTTTGTGTAAATGTAGACAGTTTTGCCCCGCGCGCAAAACTGTCACAATGTTGCCAGTTGTACGCAATGGGTACTTTTTGGAAAATGTAGACAGTTTTCGTCAGCTCGCAAAACGGTCACAATTTTGCCGGTTGTAGGTTGTGCGCACTGGGTCAGTTTCAGTAAATGTAGACATTATCTTCGTAGTGCGCAAAACAGTCACAATGTTGCAGGTTGTGCGCGCTGCGTACTATTGGGTAAATGTAGACAGTTTTGTCCAGCACGCAAAACGGTGACATTTTCGCCGGTTGTGCGCACTGTGTAATTTTTGGTAAATGTAAACATTTTGCTCAACGCACAAAACTGTCACAATTTTCGCCGGTTGTCTGCGCTGCACAAATTTTGGAAATTGTAGACAGTTTTGCTCAGCGAGCAAAACTGTCACAATTTTGCCGGTTGTGCGGGCTGAGTAATTTGGGTAAATGTTGACATTTTTGCTCCACGCGCAAAACGGTCACAATTTTACCCCGTGTGTGTGCTTGTAATTTTGGGTACACAGTTCTGCCCAGCGCGGAAAACGGTCACATTTTTGCCCGGGTGTGTGTGCTGGTAATTTTAGGTAAATGTAGATAGTTTTGCCCAGCACGGAAAACGGTCACAATTTTGTCGGTTATGCGCACTGAGTAATTTTGGTTAAATGTAGACACTTTTGCTCTGAGCGTAAAATGGTCACAATTTTGCAGGTTGTGCACGCAGGGACACTTTGGGTAAATGTAGACATTATTTGTGTAGCGCGTAAAACGGTCACAATTTTGCCGGTTGTGCTCGCTGGGTAATTTTCGGTAAATGTAGACACTATGGCCCAGCGCGCAAAACGGGTGACATTTTTGCTGGTTATGCGCACAGTGTAATTTTGGGTAAATGTATACTGTTTTGCTCACCGTGCAAAACTCTCACAATTTTACCAGTTGTGCACGCTTGGTAATTTTTGGAAAATGTAGACAGTTTTCGTCAGCGCGCAAAACGGTCTCAATTTTGTCGGTTGTGCAGGCTGCGTAATTTTGAGTAAATGTTGACATTTTTTCTTAGAGCAGAAAACGGTGTCAATTTTGCCGGGTGTGACGCTGGTAATTTTGGGTAAGTGTAAACATTTATTCCCAGCGCGTAAAACGGGCACAATTTTATCGGGTGTGCGCGCTGGTAATTTTGGGTAAATGTAGACAGTTTTGCCCAGCGCGCCGGGCGTGCGCGCTGGTACTTTTGGGGTAAATGTAGACAATTTTGTCGGTTGTGCGCGCAAAACTATCACAATTTTGTCGGTTGTGCGCGCTGAGTCACTTTGGGTAAATTTAGACATATTTGGTCAGCGCACAAAACGGTCACAATTTTGCAGGTTGTGCACGCTGGGTCACTTTGGGTAAATGTTCACATTATTTGTGTAGTGCACAAAACAGTCACAATGTTGCGGAGTGTGCTCGGTGGGTAATTTTGGATTAATGTAGACAGTTTTGCCCATCACGCAAAACAGTGACATTTTTGCGGTTGTGCGCACTGTGTAATTTTGGTTAAATGTAGACAGTTTTGCTCAGTGCGCAAAACTGTCACAATTTCGCAGGTTGTGCGCGATGCGTAATTTTTGGAAAATGTAGACAGTTTTGCTAAGCGCGCAAAACGGTCACAATTTTGCCTACTGTGCGTGTTTGGTAATTTTGGTCATATGTAGGCAGCTTAGCTCGGCGCGAAAAAAGGTCTCAATTTTATCGATTGTGCGCGTTGGGTAATTTTGGGCAAATGTATACTGTTTTGCGCAGGGCGCGAAACCGTCGCAATTTTGCCAGCTGTGCGCCCCGGGATAATTTTGGGTAAATGTCGACATTTTTGCCCAGTACTCAAAACGGTCACAATTTTGCCGGCTATGCGCGCCGGGTAATTTTGGTTAAATGTAGACATTATTTGCGTAGCGCGTAAAACGGTCACAATTTTGCCGGTTGTGCGCGCTGGGTAATTTTGGGTAAATGTTGACAGTTTTGCCCAGCGCACAAAACTGTCACATTTTTGCCGGTTGTGCGCCCTTGGTAATTTGGGTAAATGTAGACTCTTTTGCTCAGCACGCAAAACTGTCACAATTTTACGGGGTGTGCGCGCTGGTACTTTTAGGTTAATGTAGATACTTTTGCTCAGCGCACAAAACTGTCACAATTTTGCCGGGTTGTGTGTGCTGAGTCACTTTGGGTAAATATTGACATATTTGGTCAGGGCACAAAACAGTCACAATTTTGCAGGTTAAGCGTGCTGGGTCACTTTGGGTAAATGTAGACATTATTTGCGCAGTGCACAAAACGGTCACAATTTTTGCAGGTTGTGCACACATGGCAATTTGGGTAAATGTAGACATTTTGCACAGCGCGTAAGACGGTCACAATTTTTTCATATGCGCACACTGGGTAATTTTGGGTAAATGTAGTCATTTTTTCGCAGCGCACAAAACAGTCACAATTTTGCTGGCTGTGCACGCTGGGTAATTTTGGATAAATGTTGACAGTTTTGCTAGTACGCAAAACGATCGCAATTTTGGGTAATTTTGTGTAAATGTAGACAGTTTTTGTCCCGCGCGCAAAACTGTCACAATGTTGCCAGTTGTACGCAATGGGTACTTTTTGGAAAATGTAGACAGTTTTCGTCAGCTCGCAAAACGGTCACAATTTTGCCGGTTGTGCGGACTGCGTAATTTGGGTAAATGTTGACATTTTTTCGTCAGCGCGCAAAACGGTCACAATTATGCTGGGTGTGTGCACTGGTAATTTTGGGGAAATGTAAATATTTGTGCCCAGCGCGCAAAACGGTCACAATTTTAACGGGTGTGCGCGCTGGTAATTTTCGGTAAATGTAGACAGTTTTGCCCAGCGCACAAAACGGTCACAATTTTACAGGATGTGCGCGCTGGGTAATTTTGGTTAAATATTGACATTTTTTGCTCCGCGCCCAAAATGGTCACCATTTTGCCGGTTGTGAGCGTTGAGTAATTTTGGATAAATGTAGACATTTTTGGTCAACGTTCAAAACGGCCACAATTTTGCCTGTTGTGCGGGCTGAGTAATTTTGGTTAAATTTAGTTAGATTTGCTCAGCAAGCAAAACGGTCACAATTTTGCCGGTGGTTCGGGCTGAGTAATTTTGGAAAAATATCGACATTTTTGCTCCGCGCGCAAAACCGTCACAATTTTGCTGGGTGTGTGCTGGTAATTTTGGGTAAATGTAGACAGTTTTGCCCAGCGCGCAAAACGGTCACATTTTGCCGGCTATACGCGCGGATGAATTTTGGCTAAATGTAGACATTTTTGCTCTGCGCGTAAAATGGTCACAATTTTGCAGGTTGTTTGCGCTGGGACTCTTTGGGTATATGTAGACATTATTTGCGTAGCGCGTAAAACGATCACAATTTTGCCGGTTGTTCGGGCATAGTAATTTTGGAAAAATGTCGACATTTTTGCTCCGCGCCCAAAACAGCCACAATTTTGCTGGGTGTGTGCTGGTAATTTTGGGTAAATGTAGACAGTTTTGCCCAGCGCGCAAAACGGTCACAATTTTGCCGGCTATACGCGCGGAGGAATTTTGGCTAAATGCAGACATTTTTGCTCCGCGCGCAAAACCGTCACAATTTTGCTGGGTGTGTGCTGGTAATTTTGGGTAAATGTAGACAGTTTTGCCCAGCGCGCAAAACGGTCACAATTTTGCCGGCTATGCGCGCGGAGGAATTTTGGCTAAATGCAGACATTTTTGCTCTGCGCGTAAAATGGTCACAATTTTGCAGGTTGTGCGCGCTGGGACTCTTTGGGTATATGTAGACATTATTTGCGTAGCGCGTAAAACGATCACAATTTTGCCGGTTGTGCGCGCTGGATAATTTTACGTAAATGTAGACAATATTCCCCAGCGCGCAAAACGGTCACATTTTTGCCGGTTGTGCGCACTGGGTAATTTTGGGTAAATGTAAACTGTTTCGCTCAGCGCGCAAAACTGTCACAAATTTTCCAGTTGTGCACGCTGGGTAATTTTTGGAAAATGTATAAAGTCGTCAGCGCGCAAAACGGTCCCAATTTTGCCGGTTGTGCGGGCTGCGTAATTTTGGATAAATGTTGACATTTTTCTCAAAGGGCAAAACGGTGACAATTTTTACGGGTGTGTGCGCAGTTAATTTTGGGTAAATGTAGACAGTTTTTTTACCATCGAACAAAACTGTCACAATTTTGCCGGGTGTGCGCGCTGGTACTTTTGGGTAAATGTAGAAAGTTTTTGCTCAACGAGCAAAACGGTCCCAATTTTGTCGGTTGTGCGCGCTAAGTCACTTTGGGTAAATGTAGACATATTTGATCAGCGCACAAAATGGTCACAATTTTGCAGGTTGTGCACGCTGGGTCACTTTGAGCAAATGTTGACATTATTTGCGTAGTGCGCAAAACAGTCACAATGTTGCGGAGTGTGCGCGGTGGGTAATTTTGGGTTAATGTAGACAGTGTTGCCCAGCACGCAAAATGGTGACATTTTTTCCGGTTGTGCGCACTGTGTAATTTTGGGTCAATGTAGACAGTTTTGCTCAGCGCGCAAAACTGTCACAATTTCGCCGGTTGTGCGCGCTACGCAATTTTTGTAAAAAGTTGAAAATTTTGCTCAGCGCGCAAAACGGTCACAATTTTGCCGACTGTGCGCGTTGGGTAATTTTGGTCAGATGTAGGCAGCTTAGCTTGGCGCGAAAAATAATTTTGGTCATATGTAGGCAGCTTAGCTCGGCGCGAAAAACGGTCACAATTTTGCCGGTTGTGTGCGTTGAGTAATTTTGGGCAAGTGTATACTGTTTTGCGCAGGGCGCAAAACAGTCACAATTTTGCCGGCTGTGCGCCCTGGATAATTTTGGGCAAATGTCCGCAAGCAAAACGGTCACAATTTTACCAGATGTGCTCGCTCGGTAATTTTGGTTAAATCTCGACATTTTTTGCTCCGCGCGCAAAATGGTCACCATTTTGCCGGTTGTGAGCGTTGAGTAATTTTGGGTAAATGTAGACATTTTTGGTCAACGTGCAAGATGGTCACAATTTTGCAGGTTGTGTGCGATGAGAAATTTTGGGAAAATTTAGACAGTTTTGCTTAGCGAGCAAAACGGTCACAATTTTGCCGTTGTGCGGGCTGAGTAATTTTGGCTAAATGTTGACATTTTTGCTCTGCGCGAAAAGAGGGTCACAATCTTGCCAGGTGTGTGCGCTTGTAATTTTGGATAAAACGTAGACAGTTTTACCCAGCGCGAAAACGGTCACAATTTTGCCGGCTATGCGCGCCGAGTAATTTTGGTTAAATGTAGAAATTATTTGCGTAGCGCGTAAAACGGTCACAATTTTCCCGGTTGTGCGCGCTGGGTAATTTTGGGTAAATGTAGACAGTTTCGCCCAGCGCACAAAACAGTCACATTTTTTCCGGTTGTGCGCACTGGGTAATTTTGGGTAAATCTAGACTGTTTTGCTCAACGCGCAAAACTGTCACAATTTTGCTGGGCGTGCGCGCTGGTACTTTTGGGTAAATATAGATAGTTTTGCTCTGCACGCAAAACTGTCAAAATTTTGCCAGGTTGTGCGCGCTGAGTCACTTTGGGTAAATGTAGACATATTTGGTCAGTGCACAAAACAGTCACAATTTTGCAGGTTGAGCGTGCTGGGTCACTTTGGGTAAATGTAGACATTATTTGCGCAGTACGCAAAAGGGTCACTTTGGGTAAATGTAGACATTATTTGCGCAGTACGCAAAACGGTCACTTTGGGTAAATGTAGACAATTTTGCACACCGCGTAAAACGGTCACAATTTTGCCAGATGTGCACACTGGATAATTTTGGGTAAATGTAGTCATTTTTTGCGCAGCGCGTAAAACAGTCACAATTTTGGTGGCTGTGCGCGCGGGGTAATTTTGGATAAATGTAGACAGTTTTGCTAGTACGCAAAACGATCACAATTTGGGTAATTTTGGGTAAATGTAGACAGTTTTTCTCAGCGCGCAAAACTGTCACAATTTTGCCAGTTGTGCGCGATGGGTAATTTTTGGAAAATGTAGACAGTTTTCGTCAGCGCGCAAAAACGGCCACAATTTTACCGGTTGTGCGGACTGCATAATTTTGGGTAAATGTTGACATTTTTTCTTAGAGCGCAAAACGGTCACAATTTTGCCGGGTGTGCGCACTGGTAATTTTGGGTAAATGTAGATATTTTTGCCCAGCGCGCAAAACGATCACAATTTTACCGGGTGTGGGCACTGGTAATTTTCAGTAAATATAGACAGTTTTGCCCAGCGCACAAAAAGGTGACAATTTTAACAGTGTGCGCGCTGGTAATTTTCGGTAAATGTAGACAGTTTTGCCCAGCGCACAAAACGGTCACAATTTTGCAGGATGTGCGCGCTGGGTAATTTTGGTTAAATATTGACATTTTTTGCACCACGCCCAAAATGGTCACCATTTTGCCGGTTGTGCGCGTTGAGTAATTTTGGGTAAATGTGGACATTTTTTGTCAACGTTCAAAACGGCCACAATTTTACAGGTTATGCGCGCTGAGGAATTTTGCGAAAATTTAGTTAATTTTGCTCAGCGAGCAAAACGGTCACAATTTTGCAGGTGGTGCGGGCTGAGTAATTTTGGGAAAATGTTGACATTTTTGCTCCGCGCGCAAAACGGTCACAATTTTGCTGGGTGTGTGCTGGTAATTTTGGGTAAATATAGACAGTTTTGCCCAGCACGCAAAACGGTCACAATTTTGCCGGCTATGCGCGCGGAGGAATTTTGGCTAAATGCAGACATTTTTGCTCTGCGCGTTAAATGGTCACAATTTTGCAGGTTGTGCGCGCTGGGAAACTTTGGGTATATGTAGACATTATTTGCGTAGCGCGTAAAACGGTCACAATTTTGCCGATTGTGCGCGCTGGATAATTTTACATAAATGTAGACAGTATTCCCAGCGCGCAAAACGGTCACAGTTTTGCCGGTTGTGCGCCCTGGGTAATTTTCGGCAAATATAGAATGTTTTGCTTAGCGTGCGAAACTGTCACAATTTTGCCAGTTGTGCACGCTGAGTAATTTTTGGAAAATGTATACAGTTTTCGTCAGCGCGCAAAACGGTGACAATTTTGCCGGGTGTGAGGGCTGGTAATTTTGGGGAAATGTAGACAGTTTTGCCGAGGCGCAAGACTGTCACAATTTTGTCCGGTGTGCGCGCTGGTACTTTTGGGTAAATGTAGACTATTTTGCTCTGCACACAAAACGGTCACAATTTTGACGGCTGTGCGCGCTGGGAAATCTGGTTAAAAGTTGACATTTTTTGCTCCGCGCGCAAAACGGTCACTATTTTGCCGGTTGTGAGCGTTGAGTAATTTTGGGTAAATGTAGACAGTTTTGGTCAATGTTCAAAACGGCCACAAATTTACAGGTTGTGCGAGCTGAGGAATTTTGGGTAAATTTAGTTAGTTTTGCTCAGCGAGCAAAACGGTCACAATTTTACCAGTTGTGCGGGATGAGTAATTTTGGAAAAATGTTAACATTTTTGCACATCGCGCAAAACAGTCACAATTTTGCAGGGTGTGCACGCTGGTACTTTTGGGTAAATGTAGACAGTTTGCTCTGCACACAAAACGGTCACTATTTTGTCGGTTGTGCGCGTTGAGCACTTTGGGTAAATGTAGACATATTTGGTCAGCGCACAAAACAGTCACAATTTTGTAGGTTGTGTGCACTGGGTCAGTTTCAGTAAATGTAGACATTATCTTCGTAGTGCGCAAAACAGTCACAATGTTGCAGGTTGTGCGCGCTGCGTACTTTTGGGTAAATGTAGACAGTTTTGTCCAGCACGCAAAACGGTGACATTTTCGCCGGTTGTGCGCACTGTGTAATTTTGGGTAAATGTAAACAGTTTTGCTCAACGCACAAAACTGTCACAATTTCGCCGGTTGTCTGCGCTGCGCAAATTTTGGAAATTGTAGACAGTTTTGCTCAGCGAGCAAAACTGTCACAATTTTACCGGTCGTGCGGTTGCCGGTCGTGCGGGCTGAGTAATTTGGGTAAATGTTGACATTTTTGCTCCACGCGCAAAACGGTCACAATTTTACCCCGTGTGTGTGCTGGTAATTTTGGGTAAATGTACACAGTTCTGCCCAGCGCGGAAAACGGTCACAATTTTGCCCGGTGTGTGTGTGTGTGCTGGTAATTTTAGGTAAATGTAGATAGTTTTGCCCAGCACGGAAAACGGTCACAATTTTGTCGGCTATGCGCACTGAGTAATTTTGGTTAAATGTAGACACTTAAAAAGATTTATATCTTCCCTAAAATGTAGAAAATAGCACCGAGCTCAAAAAATCCGTAAAAATGTACGTTAGAACCGGGAGATCGCCATCTTCAACTCAAAAATAAGAGAAGACAAATTCGGCTTTAAAAATCATATCAATTAATATAAAGGTTCATATCTTACAGAAAATGTAGAAAATATACCGAGCTCGAAAAATTTCGCAAAAATGTTTGTTGGAACCGGGAGATCGGCATCTTCAATTAAAAAATAGAGAAGACAAAATTAGGCCAAAGATCATTTTTATTTCCAAAAAGGCCCGTATCTTTCAGAAAATGTATAACAAGAGACTCAAGCTAAGAAAATCTGTAAAATGTCCATTGGAACCAGAGATCGCCATCTTCAATTAAAAAATAAGGGAAGACAAACGTAGGCTATAAAAATATATCATTTATAACAATGTAGAAAATAACAACGAGTTTATAAAAATCCGTAAAAATATCCGTTAGAACAGGGAGATCAACATCTTCAACTGAAAAATAAGAGAAGACAAAATTAGGCCAGAAATCATATATTTTAATAAAAAGATCAATATCTTCCAGAAAATTTAGAAAATAGTCCCTAGGTCAAAATTATACGCAAAATGTCTGTTAGAAACGGGAGATCGCTATCTTCAACAAAAAAATAAAAGAAGACAAAATCAGGCCCAAAAATTATATCATTTAATAAAAAGATCCATAACTTCTCGAAAATGTAGAAGAATAGCCCCGAACTTAGAAAATCCGTAAAATGTCCCTTGGAACTGGGAGATCGCTATCGTTAACTGAAAAATACGAGGTAACAAAATTAGGTTATAAAAATCAAATTATTTAATATGAAGATTCATATTATACAAAAAATATAGAAAATAGCCCAGAGCTTAAAAAAACTCCACACAAATGTCCATTGGAACCGGGATATCACCATTTTCAAAGTAAAAAAAAAGAGAAGACAAAATTATGAAAAAAAAAATCATTTCATTTCATAAAAAGATACATATCTTCCAGAAAATGTAGAAAAATGGTCTCAAGCTAAGAAAATACAAACGTAGGATATAAAAATCATATTATTTAATAAAAAGTTATGTGGCTTCCATAAAATGTAGAAAATAGCACCGACCTCAAAAAAATACGTAAAAATGTCTATTGGAACCGGAAGATCGCCACCTTAAACATAAGAGAAGACAACATTATGCTACATAAATCGTATCATTTAATAAAAGATCCCTAACTTTTTGAAAAAGTAGAAAACAACCCGAAGCTCAGAAAAATCTGGAAAAATGTTCGTTGAAACATGGAGATCGACATATTCAACTGAAAAAATAAGAGTTGAAAAAATTTGGTCAAAAATCAAATCATTTAATAAAAAGATCCATAACTTCACAAAATTGTAGAAAAACAGCCACAAGCTCAGGAAAATCGAAAAAATGTCCATTGGAACCCGGAGATCGCTATCTTCAACTGAAAAGTAAAATAAGACAAACTTAGGCTATAAAAATCATATCATTTAATAAAAAGAGCCATATGTTCCATTAAATGTAGAAAATAGCTCAAAACTTAGAAAAATCTGCAAAATGTCCATTGGAATCGGGAGATCTGTATCTTCAACTGAAAAAATAAAAGAAGACAAAATTGGGCCAAAAATCATATCCTTTAGTAAAAAGATTCAAATCTTTCATAAAATATAGAAAATAGCCCGAAGCTCTGAGAAATCCGTAAAAATGTCCGTTGGAACAGGAAGATCAATATTGAGAAGACAAAATTAGGCCAAAAATCATATCATTTAATAAAATGTACATATCTTACAAAAAATGTAGAAAAATATTCCCAAGCAAAGAAAAGTTTGCAAAACTATCCGTTGGAACTGGTAGATCGCCATCTTCACCTAAAAAATAAGAGAATTAAAATGTAGGTTATAAAAATCATCTCATTTAATAAAAAGATACATAAATTCCATTAAATATATAAAATAGCACCGAGCTTAGAAAAATCCTCAAAAATATCAGTTGGAACCGGGAGATCGCCAATTTTAACTTAAAAATAAGAGAAGGAAAAATTAGGCCAAAAATCAAACCATTTAAAAAAGATCCAAATCTTCCAGAAAATTTATAAAATAGCCCAGAGGTCAAAATAATCTGAAAAAATGTCCGTTGGAACTGGGAGATCGCCATCTTCGGCTTAAAAATAAAGAAGCCAAATTTTGGCCAAAAAATCATATCATTTAATAAAAAGATCCATAACTTCCTGAAAATGTAAAAAATAACACCAAGCTCAGAAAAATCCACAAAAATGTCACTTGGAACCGGGAGATCGCCATCTTCAGCTTAAAAATAAGAGAAGACAAAATTAAGCTATAAAAATCATATCATTTAATATAAAGATCCATATATTATAGATAATGTAGAAAATAGCCCGGAGCACAAAAAAATCCACACAAATGTAAATTGGACACGGGAGATCGCCATTTTCAACTAAAAAAGAGAAGATAAAATTGGGCCAAAAAATCATATCATTTAATTAAAATATCCCTATCTTCCAAAAGGTAGAAAAAATGACCCAAGCTAAGAAAAATACGTAAAAATGTTTGTTGGAACAGAAACATCGACATCTTCAACTGAAAAATAAGAGGAGAAATATAGGCTATAAAATTCATATCATTTAATAAAAAGATCCTTTTCTTTCATAAAATATAGAAAATAGCATCGAGCTCTTAAATATTCGTTGAAACCGGGAGATCGCCATCTTCAACTGAAAAATAAGAGAAGACAAAATTAGGCCAAATATCATATCATTTAATAAAAAGATACAAATATTCCAGAAAATTTAGAAAATAGCCCCATGTCAAAATAATACGCAAAAAATATCCATCGGAACAAGGAGATTATCATCATCAACTAAAAAATTACGCGAAGACAAAATTAGACCATAAAAATCATATTATTTAATATATAGATCCATTTCTTCCATAGTATGTAGAAAATAGCCTGGAGCACAGAAAAATTTGCAAAAAATTATGTTGTAACCGAGAGATCACAATCTTCATAAAAAAAATTAAGAGAAGACAAACATAGGCTTTAAACATCATATCATTTAATAAAACGATTTATATCTTCCATAAATTGTAGAAAATAGCACCGAGCTCAAAAAATCCATCAAAATGTTCGTTGGAACCGGGAGGTCGACATCTTCAACTGAAAAAAATAAGAGCAGACAAAATTAGGCTATAAAAATCATATCATTTAAAATAAAGATTCATATCTTACAGAAAATGTAGAAAATATCACAGGGCTCAGAAAATTCCGCAAATTGTTGGAACCGGGAGATCGTCATCTTCATTTGAAAAATGGAGAAGATAAAATAAGGCCAAAATCATATTATTTCATAAAAAGATCCATATCTTTCTCAAAATGTAGAAGAAAACCAGACTCAAGCTAAGGAAAATCTGCAAAAAATGTCCATTGTAACCGGGAGATCGCCATCTTCAACAGAAAAAAATAAGAGAAGACAAACGTGGGCTATAAAAAATATCATTTATTAAAATGTAGAAAATAGCACCAAACTTATAAAAATCCACAAAAATAACCTTTGGAACAGGGAGATCCTCATCTTCAACTGAAAAATAAGAAAATACAAAATTAGGCCAAAAATCATACCATTTAGTAAAAAGATCCATATCTTTCAAAAAATTTAGAAAGTAGTCCCTAGGTCAGAATAATATGCAAAATGTCCATTAGAAATGGGAGATCGCTATCTTCAACTTAAAAATAGAAGATGACAAAATTGGGCAAAAAAATCATATCATTTAAAAAAAGATCCATAACTTCTCGAAAATGTAGAAAAATAGCCCCGAACTGAGAAAAATCTGCAAAAATGTACCGTGGAACTAGAAGATTGCTATCTTCAACTGAAAAATAAGAGATGGCAAAATTAGGTTATAAAACTCATATTATTTAATATGAAGATTCATATTATACAAAAAAGATAGAAAATAGCCCGGAGCTCAGAAAAAATCCACATAAATGTCCATTGGAAGCGGACGATCGCCACCTTTAAATTAAAAAGAGAAGAAAAAATTAGGACAAAAAATCATATCATTTCATAAAAAGATACATATCTTTCAGAAAATGTAGAAAAATAGTCTCATGCTAAGAAAAATCTATGAAAATGTCGTTGAAACTGGGAGATCGCCATCTTCAACTTAAAAATAAGGGAATACAAACATAGGCTATAAAAATCGTAATATTTAATAAAAAGTTCTATACCTTCCGTAAAATGTAGAAAATAACACCGAGATCAAAACGCAAAAATGCCTGTCGGAACCGGAAGATCGCCATTTTCAACTGAAAATAAGAGTAGACAATATTAGGCTATAAAAATCAAATCATTTAATAAAAAAGATCCATAAATTTCTAAAAGTGTAGAAAATAGACAGGAGCTCAGAAAAATCCGCAAAAATGTTCGTTGAAACAGGGAGATCCCGATCTTTAACTGAAAAAAATAAGAGAAGAAAAAAATAGGTCAAAAAATCATTTTATTTTAGAAAAAGATCCATAACTTCTCGAAAATGTAGTAAAATGACACGAGCTTAGAAAAATCGACAAAAATGTTCGTTGGAACCGGAATATCGCCATCTTCAACTGAATAATAAGAGAAGACAAAATTAGGTTATAAAAATCATATCATTTAATATAAATATTCATATCATACAAAAAAGTAGAAAATAACTCAGCTCAGAAAAATCCGAAAAAATGTCCGTTGGAACCGGGAGATCGCCATCTTTAATTGATAAATAAAAGAAGCCAAAATTAGGCCAAAAATTATATCATTTAATAAAAAGATACATATCTACGATAAAATATAGAAAATAACACCGAGCTCAGAAAAATCCGTAAAAATGTCCGTTGGGACAGGGATATCGCAATATTCAACTAAAAAAGAGAAGACAAAATTTGGCCCAAAAATCATTAATAAAAAGATTCATATCTTCTAGAAAATGTAGAAAAAAGCCCAAAGCTAAGAAAAATCTTCAAAATTGTCTGTTGGAACCAGGAGATCGCCATATTCAACTGAAAAATACGAGAAGACAAAATTAGGCTACAAAACTCTTGTCATTTAATAAAGAGATGCATATCTTTAATAAAATATAAAAAATAGCCTGGAGCTCAAAAAATCCGCAAAAATATCCGTTGGAACTGGGAGATCGCCATCATCGTTAAAAATAAGAGAAGAAAAAATTAGGATAAAAAAATCATATCATTTAATATAAATATTTGTAACTTCCAAAAAGTTAACAAAATAGCCACGCGCTCAGAAAAATCCGCAAAAAGTGTCCGTTGGAACGGGTGATCGCCATCTGCAACTGAAAAATAAACGAAGACAAAATTAGGCCAAAATATCAAATTATTTAATAAAATGATACATATCTTCAAGAAAGTGGAAAATAGTTCAGAGCTCAGAAAAATCCGTAAAATGTCCGTTTGAACCGGGAGATCGCCATCTCCAATTTGAATATAAGAGAAGACAAAATGAGGCCAAAAAACATATCATTTTATGAAAAGATCG
The DNA here is from genome assembly GCA_030789695.1 of Scilla litardierei. Lineage (NCBI taxonomy): Eukaryota > Viridiplantae > Streptophyta > Magnoliopsida > Asparagales > Asparagaceae > Scilla > Scilla litardierei. The sequence goes on along the minus strand of JAULAV010000068.1, from coordinate 49,549 downwards.
CCATCTTCAAATGGAAAATAAGAGAAGCAAAATTTAGTCTATAAAAATCATATCAATTAATGAAAAGATCCATATCATCCATAAAATGTAGAAAATAGCACCAAGCTCAAAAATTATATGCAAAAATCTTATAAGGTAAAGATGGCGATATCCCGGTTACAATGGGCATTTTTATGATGCACATGGCGACTTCTCGGTTTTGAATGTTTTCTTCTTTTATATTTCAGTTGAAGATGGCGATTTCCCGGTTTCAACAGACATTTTTTGGCCTAATTTTGTCTTCTCTGATATCTTTTAATAAAACAATCCATATCTTCAAGAAAATGTGAAAGAGAACCCAGAGCTAAAAAAAATTCGCAAAAATGTCTGTTGGAACTGGGAGATCGCCATTTTTAAACCGAAATATAAGCGGAGACAACATAAGGCCAAAAATCATATTATTTAATATAAAGTTCGCCATCATCAACTCGAAAAAAAAGAGAAAACAAATTTAGGCATCAAAAATCATATCAATTAATTTAATGATCATTATCTTCTAGAAAATATAGAAAATAGCCTCGAGCTCAGAAAAATACGCAAAAATTTCCATGAGAAACGGGAGATCACCACATATAATTAAAAAAAAGAGAAGACAAAATTAGGCCATAAAAATCATATCATTAAATATAAAGATTCATATCTTACAGAAAATGTAGGAAATAGACCGGAGCTCAAAAACAATTCGCAAAAATGTCCGTTGGAACCGGGAGATCACCATTTTCATCTTTAAAAAATAAAAGAAGACAATATTAGGTCATAAAAATCATAGCATTTAATATAAAGATCCATATCTTACAGAAAATGTAGAAAATAGCCTGGAGCTCAGAAAATTCCGCAAAAATTTCTGTTGGAACCAGGAGATCGCCATCTTTAACTGAAAAATAATGGAAGACAAACTTAGTCTATAAAAATCATATCATTTAATAAAAAGATACATATCTTCAATAATATAGAAAATAGTTCCTAGTTTAGAAAAATCCGCAAAAATAGCCGTTGGAATCGGGAGATCGACATCTTTAACAGAAAAATTAGAGAAGACAAAATTAAGCTATAAAAATCATATCATTTAATATAAAGATTAAAATCTTACATAAAATTTAGAAAATAGACCGGAGCTCAGAAAAATCCGCAAAAATGTCCATTGGAACTATGCTATCGCCATCTTATCCGGAAAAAATATAAGAGAAGACAAAATTAGGCCTAAAAATCATATCATTTAATAAAAAGAACTATAGCTTCCCGAAAATAAAATAAAATAGCACCGATATCAGAAAAAGCCGCAAAAATATCCGTTAGAATCGGGAAATCGCCATCTTTAACTGAAAAATAAGAGATGGCAAAATTCGGTTATAAAAATCATATCATTTAATATAAAAATCAATATTTTCCAGAAAAATTAGAAAAATAGCCCGAAACCTAAAAAAGCTGCCAAAATAAACGTTGGAACCAGGAGATCGACATCTTCAACTGGAATATAAGTGAAGAAAAAACTATGCCAAAAATCATATCATTTAAAAAAGATCGCCATCTTCAACTGGAAAATAAGAGAAGACAAATTTAGGCTATAAAAATCATATCAATTAATAAAAAGATTCTTGTCTTTCATAAAATGAATAAAATAACACCAAGCTCAGAAAATGATATATTAGAATCTTATCAGTTGAGGATGGCGATATCCCGGTTACAACAGACATTTTTAAAGATGAAGAAGGCGATTTCTCGATTCCGAATTTTGTCTTCTCTTATATTAGTTGAAGAATGGGATTTCCTAGTTTCAACTGACACTTTTTGGCCTAATTTTGTCTTCTATGATATCATTTAATAATACGATACATATCTTTCAGAAAATGTGAAAAAAAGCTTAGAGCTCAGAAAAATCCGTCAAAATGTCCATTGGAGCCGAGAGATCGCCATCTTCTACCAAAATATAAGAGAAGACAAAATTAGGCCAAAAAATCAAATCATTTAATAAAAAGGGCACCATCATCAACTGGGAAAATAAGAGATGACAAAATTTGGCAACCAAAATCATATCAATTAATATAAAGATCCTTATCTTCCAGAAAATATAGAAAAAAGTCTCGAGCTAAGAAAAATACCCAAAATTTTCCGTTAGAAAAAAATCCTCTAGGTCAAAACAAAACTACAAAAATCTCCATTGGAACTAAGAGAACGCCAATTTCAGCTGATAAATAAGCGAAGACAACATTAGGCCAAAAAATCATATCAGTTAATAAAATGATCCATATCTTCTGTAAAATGAAGAAAAATAGCCCCAAGCTAACAAAAATCAGTAAAAATGTCTGCTGGAACCGGTATATCGCAATATTCAACGGAAAAAATAAAAGAAAAACGTAGGATATAAAATCATATCATTTAATAAATTCATATCTACTATAAAATATAGAAAATAGAACCGAGCTTCGAAAAATCTGCAAAAAGTTTCGTTGGACCAAAAGATTGCCATCTTAAATTGAAAAATTAGAGTAAACAAAATTAGGCTATAAAAATATTATTATTTAATATACAGATTCATATCTTACATAAAATGTAGAAAATATACTGGATCTCAGAAAAATCCGCAAAATTATTCGTTGGAACCGAGAGATGGTCTTCTTCATTGAAAAATAGAGAAGACAAAATTAGGCCAAAAATCATATTATTTCATAAAAAGATCCATATCTTTTAGAAAATGTAGAATAACATACTCAAGTTAAGATTTTGCAAAAATGTCCATTGGAACCATGATATCGCCCTCTTCAACTGAAAAAAGAGAAGACAAACGTAGGCTATAAAAACATATGATTTAAAAAATATAGAAAATAGCACCAAGCTTATAAAAATCTTCAAAAATATTCGCTGGGACATTGAGATTGCCAATTATAATTGAAAAATAAGAGAAACAACATTAGGCCAAAAATCATATCATTTAAAAAAGATCCATATCTTCTAGAAAATTTATAAATAGTATTGAGGTCAGAATAATACGCAAAATGTCCGTTAGAAACAGGAGATCCGTATCTTTAACTGAAAAATAAAAGAAGACGAAATTAGGCCAAAAAATCATATCATTTAATAAAAAGATCCATAACTTCCATAAAATGTAGAAAATAGCACCGAGCTCAAAGCAATACGCAAAAATGTCTGTTGGAACTGAAAGATCACCATGTTCAACTGAAAAATAAGATAAGACAACATTAGGCTATAAAAATCATATCATTTAATAAAAAGATCCAGAAATTTTCGAAAATGTAGAAAATAGCACTGAGCACAGAAAAATCTGCAAAAATGTTCGTTGAAACTAAGAGATCGCCATCTTCAACTGAAAAAAATAAGAGAAGAGAAAATTAGGTCAAAAAACCATATTATTTAATAAAATTATCCATAACTTGTCGAAAATGTAGAAAAATAGCCTCGAGCTCCGAAAAATCGAAAATGTTCGTTGGAACATGGAGATTGCCATCTTCGACGAAAAATAAGAGAAGACAAAATTAGGTTATAAAAATCATATGATATAATATAAAGATTCATATCATACAGAAAATGTAGAAAATAGCTTGGAGCTCAAAAAAACCGAAAAAATGTCCGTTAGAACCGGGAGATCGCCATCTTCGACTGAAAAACAAAAGAAGAAAAAATTAGGCCAAAATAATATCATTGAGTAAAAAGAAACATATCTGCCATTAAATGTAGAATGTGGCACCGAGTTAAGAAAAATCAACACAAATGTCCATTGGAACCGGAAGGAATATCACAATATTCCACTAAAATATCATTTAATAAAAAGAATCATATCTTCCAGAAAATGTAGAAACAAAGCCCAAAGCAAATAAAAATACAAACATGTCCGTTGGAATCTGGAGATCGACATTTTCAATTGAAAAATAATAGAAGAAAAATTAGGCTACAAAAATCGTGTCATTTGATAACGAGATTCATATCTTTAATAAAATGTAGAAAATAGCCAGGAGCTCAGAAAAATCCGCGAAAACGTCCGTTGGAATGAGGAGATCGCCATTTTCAACTAAAAATAAGTGAAGAAAAACTTTGGATATAAAAATCATATCATTTAATATAAATATTCTTATCTTCTTGAAAGTGTAGAAAATAACAACGATTCAGAAAAATCCGCAAAAATGTCCGTTGGAACCTGGAGATCACCGTCATCGACCGAAAAAATAAGAGAAAACAAAATTAGGCCAAAATATCATATCATTTTATTAGATGATACATACCTTCCAGAAAATGTGAAAAATAGCACGGATTTTAAAAAAAATCCGCTAAAATGTCCTTTGGAACCGGGAGATCGCCATCTTCACCTGGAATATAATCGAAGAAAAAATTAGTCTAAAAATCATCTCATTTAATAAAAAGATCGCCATCTTCAACTGGAAAATAAGATAAGATTAATTTAAGCTATAAAAATCAGATCAATTAATAAAAAGATCCATATCTTTCGTAAAATGTACAAAATAGCACCAAGCACAGAAAATGATATATAAAAATCTTATTAGTTGAAGATGGCGATATCCCGGTTACAATGAATATTTTTATTGATGAAGATGGCGATTTTTAGGTTCCAAATTTTGTCTTCTCTTATATTTTAGTTGAAGATGGCGATTTCCCCGTTTCAACTGACATTTTTGGACTAATTTTGTCTTCTCCGATATTATTTAATAAAATGATCCATATCTTCCAGAAAATGTGAAAAATAACCCGGAGTTCAGAAAAATCTGCAAAACTTTCTGTTGGAACCCGGAGATCGCCATCTTCAACCAAAATATAAGAGAAGACAAAATAAGACCAAAAAATCATATCATTTAATAAAAAGATCGCCATCATCAGTTGGAAAATAAGCGAAGACAAAATTTGGCAATAAAAACCATATCAATTAATATAAAGATCATTATCTTCAAAAAATATATAGAAAATAGCCCCGAGCTTCGAAAATACACAAAAATTTCTGTTGGAACGGGGAGATCACCATCTTAAACTGAAAAATAAGAGATGACAAAAATAGGCTATAAAAATCATATCATTTAATATAAAGATACATATCTTATAGAAAATGTAGAAAATTGACAGGTGCTCAGAAAAATCCGCAAAAACATTCGTTAGAACCGGGAGATCGCCATCTTTAACGAAAAAAATAAGAGAAGACAAAATTAGGCTACAAAAATCATATCATTTAATAAATATATTTATAACTTTAATAAAATGTGGAAAATAGCCCGGACCTCACAAAAATCCATAAAAATATCTATTGGAATCGGGAGATCGCCATATTCAATTGAAAAATAAGAGAAGACAAACTAAGGCTATAAAAATCATACCAATTAATAAAAGATACACATCTTCCATAAAATTTAGAAAATAACCCCGAGATCAGAAAATCCGCAAAAAAATCTGTTGGAAACGGGATATCACCAGGTTCAACTGAAAAATAAGAGAAGACAAACTTAGTCTATAAAAATTATATCATTTATTAAAATTAACCACATCTTAAATAAACCATAGAAAATAATCCCGAGCTCAGAAAAATCTACAAAAATTCTTTTGGAACCGGGAGTTTGCCATCTTCAACTAAAAAAATAAGAGAAGATAAAATTTGGCCAAAATATCACATCATTTAATAAAAAATCCATAACTTCTCGAAAATGAACGAAAATAGTTCTGAGCTCAGAAAAATCCGCAAAAATCTCCGTTGGAACCAGGATATCGCCATGTTCAACTGAAAATAAAAGATGACAAAATTAGGATCAAAAATCATGGCATTTGATAAAAAGATCCATATCTTCAATAAAATGTGAAAATTAGCCATAAGCTCAGAAAAATCCGCAAAAATGTCCGTCGGGAGATCGTCCTCTTCAATTGAAAAATAAGAGAAGATAAAATTTTGCTTTAAAAACATTCATTTAATAAAAAGATCCTTATCTCTCATAAAATATAGAAAATAGCACTACCGAGCTCCTAAAAATCCGCAAAATTGTCCGTTGGAACCGGGAGATCACCATATTCAACAAATATGAGAAGACAAAATTAGGCTATAAAAATCTTGTCATTTAATAAAGAGATTCATATCTTTAATAAAATGTAGAAAATAGCCTGGAGCGCAGAAAAATCCGCAAAATTGTTCGTTGGAACTGCGAGATCGCCATCATCAACAGAAAAAATAAGAGAAGAAAAAATTGGATAGAAAAATCATATCATTTACTAT
>JAULAV010000068.1:16813-42793 GCA_030789695.1 Scilla litardierei | reverse complement strand
ATATGATTTTTATATCCAAAGTTTTTCTTCACTTATTTTTAGTTGAAAATGGCGATCTCCTCATTCCAACGGACGTTTTCGCGGATTTTTTTGAGCTCCTGGCTATTTTCTACATTTTATTAAAGATATGAATCTCGTTATCAAATGACACGATTTTTGTAGCCTAATTTTTCTTCTATTATTTTTCAATTGAAAATGTCGATCTCCAGATTCCAACGGACATGTTTGTATTTTTATTTGCTTTGGGCTTTGTTTCTACATTTTCTGGAAGAAATGATTCTTTTTATTAAATGATATTTTAGTGGAATATTGTGATATTCCTTCCGGTTCCAACGTACATTTGTGTGGATTTTTCTTAACTCGGTGCCACATTCTACATTTAATGGCAGATATGTTTCTTTTTACTAAATGATATTATTTTGGCCTAATTTTTTCTTCTTTTGTTTTTCAGTCGAAGAAGGCGATCTCCCGGTTCTAACGGACATTTTTTTTCGGTTTTTTTAGCTCCAAGATATTTTCTACATTTTCTGTATGATATGAATCTTTATATTATATCATATGATTTTTATAACCTAATTTTGTCTTCTCTTATTTTTCGTCGAAGATGGCAATCTCCATGTTCCAACGAACATTTTTGATTTTTCGGAGCTCGAGGCTATTTTTCTACATTTTCGAGAAATTATGGATAATTTTATTAAACGATATGGTTTTTTGACCTAATTTTCTCTTCTCTTATTTTTTCAGTTGAAGATGGCGATCTCTTAGTTTCAACGAACATTTTTGCAGATTTTTCTGTGCTCAGTGCTATTTTCTACATTTTCGAAAAGTTCTGGATCTTTTTATTAAATGATATGATTTTTATAGCCTAATGTTGTCTTATCTTATTTTTCAGTTGAACATGGTGATCTTCCAGTTCCAACAGACATTTTTGCGTATTGCTTTGAGCTCGGTGCTATTTTCTACATTTTATGGAAGTTATGGATCTTTTTATTAAAGAATATGATTTTTTGGCCTAATTTCGTCTTCTTTTATTTTTCAGTTAAAGATACGGATCTCCTGTTTCTAACGGACATTTTGCGTATTATTCTGACCTCAATACTATTTATAAATTTTCTAGAAGATATGGATCTTTTTTAAATGATATGATTTTTGGCCTAATGTTGTTTCTCTTATTTTTCAATTATAATTGGCAATCTCAATGTCCCAGCGAATATTTTTGAAGATTTTTATAAGCTCGGTGCTATTTTCTATATTTTTTAAATCATATGTTTTTATAGCCTACGTTTGTCTTCTCTTTTTTTAGTTGAAGATGGCGATATCATGGTTCCAATGGTATTTTTGCAAAATCTTAACTTGAGTATGTTATTCTACATTTTCTAAAAGATATGGATCTTTTTATGAAATAATATGATTTTTGGCCTAATTTTGTCTTCTCTATTTTTCAATGAAGAAGACCATCTCTCGGTTCCAACGAATAATTTTGCGGATTTTTCTGAGATCCAGTATATTTTCTACATTTTATGTAAGATATGAATCTGTATATTAAATAATAATATTTTTATAGCCTAATTTTGTTTACTCTAATTTTTCAATTTAAGATGGCAATCTTTTGGTCCAACGAAACTTTTTGCAGATTTTTCGAAGCTCGGTTCTATTTTCTATATTTTATAGTAGATATGAATTTATTAAATGATATGATTTTATATCCTACGTTTTTCTTTTATTTTTTCCGTTGAATATTGCGATATACCGGTTCCAGCAGACATTTTTACTGATTTTTGTTAGCTTGGGGCTATTTTTCTTCATTTTACAGAAGATATGGATCATTTTATTAACTGATATGATTTTTTGGCCTAATGTTGTCTTTGCTTATTTATCAGCTGAAATTGACGTTCTCTTAGTTCCAGTGGAGATTTTTGCAGTTTTGTTTTGACCTAGAGGATTTTTTTCTAACGGAAAATTTTGGGTATTTTTCTTAGCTCGAGGCTTTTTTCTATATTTTCTGGAAGATAAGGATCTTTATATTAATTGATATGATTTTGGTTGCCAAATTTTGTCATCTCTTATTTTCACAGTTGATGATGGTGCCCTTTTTATTAAATGATTTGATTTTTTGGCCTAATTTTGTCTTCTATTATATTTTGGTAGAAGATGGCGATCTCTCGGCTCCAATGGACATTTTGACGGATTTTTCTGAGCTCTAAGCTTTTTTTCACATTTTCTGAAAGATATGTATCGTATTATTAAATGATATCATAGAAGACAAAATTAGGCCAAAAAGTGTCCGTTGAAACTAGGAAATCCCATTCTTCAACTAATATAAGAGAAGACAAAATTCGGAATCGAGAAATCGCCTTCTTCATCTTTAAAAATGTCTGTTGTAACCGGGATATCGCCATCCTCAACTGATAAGATTCTAATATATCATTTTCTGAGCTTGGTGTTATTTTATTCATTTTATGAAAGACAAGAATCTTTTTATTAATTGATATGATTTTTATAGCCTAAATTTGTCTTCTCTTATTTTCCAGTTGAAGATGGCGATCTTTTTTAAATGATATGATTTTTGGCATAGTTTTTTCTTCTCTTATATTCCAGTTGAAGATGTCGATCTCCTGGTTCCAACGTTTATTTTGGCAGCTTTTTTAAGTTTCGGGCTATTTTTCTAATTTTTCTGGAAAATATTGATTTTTATATTAAATGATATGAATTTTATAACCGAATTTTGTCATCTCTTATTTTTCAGTTAAAGATGGCGATTTCCCGATTCTAACGGATATTTTTGCGGCTTTTTCTGAGATCGGTGCTATTTTATTTTATTTTCGGGAAGCTATAGTTCTTTTTATTAAATGATATGATTTTTAGGCCTAATTTTGTCTTCTCTTATATTTTTCCCGGTAAGATGGCGATAGCACAGTTCTAATGGACATTTTTGCGGATTTTTCTGAGCTCCAGTCTATTTTCTAAATTTTATGTAAGATTTTAATCTTTATATTAAATGATATGATTTTTATAGCTTAATTTTGACTTCTCTAATTTTTCAGTTAAAGATGTCGATCTCCGGATTCCAACGGCTATTTTTGCGGATTTTTCTAAACTAGGAACTATTTTCTATATTATTGAAGATATGTATCTTTTTATTAAATGATATGATTTTTATAGACTAAGTTTGTCTTCCATTATTTTTCAGTTAAAGATGGCGATCTCCTGGTTCCAACAGAAATTTTTGCGGAATTTTCTGAGCTCCAGGCTATTTTCTACATTTTCTGTAAGATATGGATCTTTATATTAAATGCTATGATTTTTATGACCTAATATTGTCTTCTTTTATTTTTTTTAAAGATGAAAATGGTGATCTCCCGGTTCCAACAGACATTTTTGCGAATTGTTTTTGAGCTCCGGTCTATTTCCTACATTTTCTGTAAGATATGAATCTTTATATTTAATGATATGATTTTTATGGCCTAATTTTGTCTTCTCTTTTTTTAATTATATGTGGTGATCTCCCGTTTCTCATGGAAATTTTTGCGTATTTTTCTGAGCTCGAGGCTATTTTCTATATTTTCTAGAAGATAATGATCATTAAATTAATTGATATGATTTTTGATGCCTAAATTTGTCTTCTCTTTTTTTCGAGTTGATGATGACGAACTTTATGTTAAATAATATGATTTTTGGCCTTATGTTGTCTCCTCTTATATTTCGGTTTAAAAATGGCGATCTCCCAGTTCCAACAGACATTTTTGCGATTTTTTTAAGCTCCGGGTTCTCTTTCACATTTTCTTGAAGATATGGATTGTTTTATTAAAAGATATCAGAGAAGACAAAATTAGGCCAAAAAATGTCTGTTGAAACCGGGAAATCGCCATCTTCAACTGAAATATAAAAGAAGAAAACATTCAGAACCGAGAAGTCGCCATGTGCATCATAAAAATGCCCATTGTAACCGGGATATCACCATCTTTACCTTATAAGATTTTTGCATATAATTTTTGAGCTTGGTGCTATTTTCTACATTTTATGGATGATATGGATCTTTTCATTAATTGATATGATTTTTATAGACTAAATTTTCCTTCTCTTATTTTCCAGTTGAAGATGGCGATCTTTTCATAAAATGATATGTTTTTTGGCCTCATTTTGTCTTCTCTTATATTCAAATTGGAGATGGCGATCTCCCGGTTCAAACGGACATTTTACGGATTTTTCTGAGCTCTGAACTATTTTCCACTTTCTTGAAGATATGTATCATTTTATTAAATAATATGATATTTTGGCCTAATTTTGTCTTCGTTTATTTTTCAGTTGAAGATGGCGATCACCCGTTCCAACGGACACTTTTTGGGGATTTTTCTGAGCGCGTGGCTATTTTGTAAACTTTTTGGAAGTTACAAATATTTATATTAAATGATATGATTTTTTATCCTAATTTTTTCTTCTCTTATTTTTAACGATGATGGCGATCTCCCAGTTCCAACGGATATTTTTGCGGATTTTTTTGAGCTCCAGGCTATTTTTTTTATATTTTATTAAAAATATGCATCTCTTTATTAAATGACAAGAGTTTTGTAGCCTAATTTTGTCTTCTCGTATTTTTCAGTTGAATATGGCGATCTCCTGGTTCCAACAGACAATTTTGAAGATTTTTCTTAGCTTTGGGCTTTTTTCTACATTTTCTAGAAGATATGAATCTTTTTATTAATGATTTTTGGGCCAAATTTTGTCTTCTCTTTTTTAGTTGAATATTGCGATATCCCTGTCCCAACGGACATTTTTACGGATTTTTCTGAGCTCGGTGTTATTTTCTATATTTTATGGTAGATATGTATCTTTTTATTAAATGATATAATTTTTGGCGTAATTTTGGCTTCTTTTATTTTTCAGTTAAAGATTGCGATCTCCCGGTTCCAACGGACATTTTTTCGGATTTTTCTGAGCTCTGAGTTATTTTCTACTTTTTTGTATGATATGAATATTTATATTAAATGATTTGATTTTTATAACCTAATTTTGTCTTCTCTTATTATTCAGTTGAAGATGGCGATATTCCGGTTCCAACGAACATTTTTGTCGATTTTTCTGAGCTCGTGTCATTTTACTACATTTTCGAGAAGTTATGGATCTTTTTCTAAAATGAAATGATTTTTTGACCAATTTTTTTCTTCTCTTATTTTTTCAGTTAAAGATCGGGATCTCCCTGTTTCAACGAACATTTTTGCGGATTTTTCTGAGCTCCTGTCTATTTTCTACACTTTTAGAAATTTATGGATCTTTTTTATTAAATGATTTGATTTTTATAGCCTAATATTGTCTACTCTTATTTTCAGTTGAAAATGGCGATCTTCCGGTTCCGACAGGCATTTTTGCGTTTTGATCTCGGTGTTATTTTCTACATTTTACGGAAGGTATAGAACTTTTTATTAAATATTACGATTTTTATATCCTATGTTTGTATTCCCTTATTTAAGTTGAAGATGGCGATCTCCCAGTTTCAACGACATTTTCATAGATTTTTCTTAGCATGAGACTATTTTTCTACATTTTCTGAAAGATATGTATCTTTTTATGAAATGATATGATTTTTTGTCCTAATTTTTTCTTCTCTTTTTAATTTAAAGGTGGCGATCGTCCGCTTCCAATGGACATTTATGTGGATTTTTTCTGAGCTCCGGGCTATTTTCTATCTTTTTTGTATAATATGAATCTTCATATTAAATAATATGAGTTTTATAACCTAATTTTATCATCTCTTATTTTTCAGTTGAAGATAGCAATCTTCTAGTTCCACGGTACATTTTTGCAGATTTTTCTCAGTTCGGGGCTATTTTTCTACATTTTTGAGAAGTTATGGATCTTTTTTTAAATGATATGATTTTTTTGCCCAATTTTGTCATCTTCTATTTTTAAGTTGAAGATAGCGATCTCCCATTTCTAATGGACATTTTGCATATTATTCTGACCTAGGGACTACTTTCTAAATTTTTTGAAAGATATGGATCTTTTTACTAAATGGTATGATTTTTGGCCTAATTTTGTATTTTCTTATTTTTCAGTTGAAGATGAGGATCTCCATGTTCCAAAGGTTATTTTTGTGGATTTTTATAAGTTTGGTGCTATTTTGTACATTTTAATAAATGATATTTTTTATAGCCCACGTTTGTCTTCTCTTATTTTTTTCTGTTGAAGATGGCGATCTCCCGGTTACAATGGACATTTTTTGCAGATTTTCCTTAGCTTGAGTCTGGTTTTCTTCTACATTTTGAGAAAGATATGGATCTTTTTATGAAATAATATGATTTTGGCCTTATTTTATCTTCTCTATTTTTCAATGAAGATGACGATCTCCCGGTTCCAACAATTTGCGGAATTTTCTGAGCCCTGTGATATTTTCTACATTTTCTGTAAGATATAAATCTTTATTTTAAATGATATGATTTTTATAGCCTAATTTTGTCTGCTCTTATTTTTTTCAGTTGAAGATGTCGACCTCCCGGTTCCAACGAACATTTTAATGGATTTTTTTTGAGCTCGGTGCTATTTTCTACAATTTATGGAAGATATAAATCGTTTTATTAAATGATATGATGTTTAAAGCCTATGTTTGTCTTCTCTTATTTTTTTAGTTGAAGATTGTGATCTCTCGGTTACAACATAATTTTTTGCAAATTTTTCTGTGCTCCAGGCTATTTTCTACATACTCTGGAAGATATGGATCTATATATTAAATAATATGATTTTTATGGTCTAATTTTGTCTTCGCGTAATTTTTTTAGTTGATGCTGATAATCTCCTTGTTCCGATGGATATTTTTTGCGTATTATTCTGACATGGGGCTATTTTCTAAATTTTCTGGAATATTTGTATCTTTTTATTAAATGATATGATATTTGGCCTAATTTTGTCTTCTCTTATTTTTCAGTTGAAGATGGCGATCTCCCGGTTTCAACGAATATTTAAGAGCTCGATGCTATTTTCTATATTTTAGGAAAGAAAAGGATCTTTTTATTAAATGATACGAATTTTATAGCCTATATTTCTCCTCTTATTTTTCAGTTGAAGATGTCGATGTTTCTGTTCCAACAAACATTTTTGCGTATTTTTCTTAGCTTGGGTCATTTTTTCTACCTTTTGGAAGATAGGGATATTTTAATTAAATGATATGATTTTTTGGCCCAATTTTATCTTCTCTTTTTTAGTTGAAAATGGCGATCTCCCGTGTCCAATTTACATTTGTGTGAATTTTTTTTGTGCTCCGGGCTATTTTCTACATTATCTATAATATATGGATTTTTATATTAAATGATATGATTTTTATAGCTTAATTTTGTCTTCTCTTATTTTTAAGCTAAAGATGGCGATCTCCCGGTTCCAAGTGACATTTTTGTGGATTTTTCTGAGCTTGGTGTTATTTTTTACATTTTCAGGAAGTTATGGATCTTTTTATTAAATGATATGATTTTTTGGCCAAAATTTGGCTTCTTTATTTTTAAGCCGAAGATGGCGATCTCCCAGTTCCAACGGACATTTTTTTCAGATTATTTTGACCTCTGGGCTATTTTATAAATTTTCTGGAAGATTTGGATCTTTTTTAAATGGTTTGATTTTTGGCCTAATTTTTCCTTCTCTTATTTTTAAGTTAAAATTGGCGATCTCCCGGTTCCAACTGATATTTTTGAGGATTTTTCTAAGCTCGGTGCTATTTTATATATTTAATGGAATTTATGTATCTTATTATTAAATGAGATGATTTTTATAACCTACATTTTAATTCTCTTATTTTTTTTTAGGTGAAGATGGCGATCTACCAGTTCCAACGGATAGTTTTGCAAACTTTTCTTTGCTTGGGAATATTTTTCTACATTTTTTGTAAGATATGTACATTTTATTAAATGATATGATTTTTGGCCTAATTTTGTCTTCTCAATATTGATCTTCCTGTTCCAACGGACATTTTTACGGATTTCTCAGAGCTTCGGGCTATTTTCTATATTTTATGAAAGATTTGAATCTTTTTACTAAAGGATATGATTTTTGGCCCAATTTTGTCTTCTTTTATTTTTTCAGTTGAAGATACAGATCTCCCGATTCCAATGGACATTTTTGCAGATTTTTCTGAGTTTTGAGCTATTTTCTACATTTAATGGAACATATGGCTCTTTTTATTAAATGATATGATTTTTATAGCCTAAGTTTGTCTTGTTTTACTTTTCAGTTGAAGATAGCGATCTCCAGGTTCCAACGGACATTTTTTCGATTTTTCTGAGCTTGTGGCTGTTTTTCTACAATTTTGTGAAGTTATGGATCTTTTTATTAAATGATTTGATATTTGACCAAATTTTTTCAACTCTTATTTTTTCAGTTGAATATGTCGATCTCCATGTTTCAACGAACATTTTTGCAGATTTTTCTAAGCTTCGGGTTGTTTTCTACATTTTCAAAAAGTTAGGGATCTTTTATTAAATGATACGATTTATGTAGCATAATGTTGTCTTCTCGTATGTTTAAGGTGGCGATCTTCCGGTTCCAATAGACATTTTTACGTATTTTTTGAGGTCGGTGCTATTTTCTACATTTTATGGAAGCTACATAACTTTTTATTAAATAATATGATTTTTATAGCCTACGTTTGTATTTTCTTAGCTTGAGACCATTTTTCTATATTTTCTGGAAGATATGTAACTTTTTATGAAATGATATGATTTTTTTTCATAATTTTGTCTTCTCTTTTTTTTTACTTTGAAAATGGTGATATCCCGGTTCCAATGGACATTTGTGTGGAGTTTTTTAAGCTCTGGGCTATTTTCTATATTTTTTGTATAATATGAATCTTCATATTAAATAATTTGATTTTTATAACCTAATTTTGTTACCTCGTATTTTTCAATTAACGATAGCGATCTTCCAGTTCCAAGGGACATTTTTACGGATTTTCTAAGTTCGGGGCTATTCTTCTACATTTTCAAGAAGTTATGGATCTTTTTATTAAATGATATAATTTTTGGGCCTGATTTTGTCTTCTTTTATTTTTCTGTTGAAGATAGCGATCTCCCGTTTCTAACGGACATTTTGCGTATAATTTTGACCTAGGGACTATTTTCTAAATTTTCTGGAAGATATTGATCTTTTTATTAAAATATATGATTTCTGGACTAATTTTGTCTTCTCTTATTTTTCAGTTGAAGATGTTGATCTCCCTGTTCTAACAGATATTTTTACGGATTTTTATAAACTCGGTGTTATTTTCTACATTGTTATAAATGATATATTTTTATAGCCTACGTTTGTCTTCCCTTATTTTTTTAATTGAAGATGGCGATCTCTGGTTCCAATGGACATTTTGCAGATTTTCTTAGCTTGAGTCTCTTTTTATACATTTTCTGAAAGATACGGGCCTTTTTTGAAATAAAAATGATCTTTGGCCTAATTTTGTCTTCTCTATTTTTTAATTGAAGATGCTGATCTCCCAGTTCCAACAAACATTTTTGCGAAATTTTTCGAGCTCGGTATATTTTCTACATTTTCTGTAAGATATGAACCTTTATATTAAATTATATGATTTTTAAAGCTGAATTTGTCTTCTCTTATTTTTGAGTTGAAGATGGCGATCTCCCGGTTCTAACGTACATTTTTACGGATTTTTTTGAGCTCGGTGCTATTTTCTACATTTTAGGGAAGATATAAATCTTTTTATTAAATGGTATGATTTTATAGCCTACGTTTGTCTTCTCTTGTTTTTAAGTTGAAGATGGCGATTTCTCGGTTTCAACGGAATTTTTTGTGGATTTTTCTGAGCTCCAGGCTATTTCCTACATACTCTAGAAGATATTGATCTTTATATTAAATGATATGATTTTATGGTCTAATTTTGTCTCCTTTTATTTTTCAGTTGATGATGGGAATCTCCCGGTTCCAAAGGACATTTTTGCGTAGTATTCTGACCTCGTGGCTATTTTCTAAATTTTCTGGAATATATGTATCTTTTTATAAATTGATATGATTTTTGGCCTAATTTTGTCTCCTCTTATTTTCATTTGAAGATGGCGATGTCCCAGTTACAACGAACATTTTTGTCGATTTTTATGAGCTCGGTACTATTTTCTATATTTTATGAAAGATATGGAGTATAGCCCACATTTCTCTGCTCTTATTTTTAGTTGAAGATGGTGATCTTCCGGTTCCAACGGACATTTTTGTGTATATTTCTTTGCTTAGGACTATTTTTTACCTTTGCTGGAAGTTATGGATATTTTAATTAAATGATATGATTTTTTGG
Source organism: Scilla litardierei (assembly GCA_030789695.1). NCBI lineage: Eukaryota > Viridiplantae > Streptophyta > Magnoliopsida > Asparagales > Asparagaceae > Scilla > Scilla litardierei. The sequence goes on along the minus strand of JAULAV010000068.1, from coordinate 32,520 downwards.
CCCAATTTTGTATTCTCTTTTTTCAATTAAAGATGGCGATCTCCCAGTTCCAACGTACATTTTTTGCAGATTTTTCTGAGCTCTAGACTATTTTCCTACATTTTTGGAAAGTTATGTATCCTTTTATTAAATGATCTGATTTTTAACCTAATTTTGTCTTCTCTTATTTTTCCATCGAAGATGGTGAACTACTGATTCTAACTGACACTTTTTGCAGATTTATTTGACCTCGTTGATATTTTCTAAATTTTCTGGAAGATATTGATATTCTTATTAAATGATATGATTTTTGGCCTAATTTTGTATTGTCTTAGTTTTCAGTTGAAAATGTCGATCTTCCAGTTCCAACAGACATTTTTGCTAATTTTTCTGAGCTTGGTGCTATTTTATAAATTTTATGGAAGATATGTTTCTTTTTATTAAATGATATGCTTGTTATAAAGCCTACATTTGTCTTTTCTTATTTTTTTTCAGTTGAAGATGACGATCTATCATTTCAACAGACATATTTGCTAAATTTTCTTAGCTTGGGACAATTTTTCTACATTTTCTGGAAGATCTGGACCTTTTTATTAAATGTTATGATTATTTGGCATAACTTTGTCTTCTCTTTTTTCAGTTGAAGATGGCGATCTTCGGGTTCCAACGGACATTTGAGCGGATTTTTCTGAGCTCCGTTCTATTTTCCACATTTTCTATAAGATATGGACCTTTTCATTAAATCATATGAGTTTTATAGCCTAATTTTGTCTTCTCTTTTTTCAATTGATGATGGCCATCTCCCGCTTCAAACGGACATTTTTGCGGATTTCCTGAGCTCAGGGCTATTTTTCTACATTTTATGCAAGATATGCACCATTTTATTAAATGATATGATTTTTTGGCCTAATTTTGTCTTCTCTTATTTTTTTAGTTGACGATGGCAATCTCCCAGTTCCAACGAACATTTAGCGGATTTTTTTAACCTCGAGGCTATTTTCTACATTTTCTGTAAGGATCTTTTAATTAAATCATTTGATTTTGGCCTAATTTTTCTTTTCTTATGTTTCAGATGAAGACGGCGATTTCCCGGTTCCAACGGACATTTTTGCGGAATTTTCTGAACTATACTTCTACATTTTCTGTAAGATACTGATATTTATATTAAATGATTTGATTATTATAGCCTAATTTTGTCTATTTCAGTTTAAGATGGTGATCTCTCGATTTAAACGGACATTATTGTGGATTTTACTTAGCTCGGAGCTATTTTCTGTATTTTCTGGAAGATATGGATCATTTTATTAAATGATATGATTTTTGGCATAATTTTAGCTTCTAGTATTTTTTAGTTGATTAGTTGAAGATGGCGATCTCTCTATTCCAACTTGCATTTTTGCCGATTTTTCTGAGCTCGAGGATGTTTGTTGCTTTTTCTGTAAGATATGGATCTTTTTATTAAATGATATCATTTTTGGCCTAATTTTGTGTTATCTTATTTTCAGTTGAAGATGTCAATCTCCCTGTTGCAATAGACATTTTTGCATATTTTTCTGTGCACGGAGCTATTTTCTACGTTTTGAAGATATAGATATTTTATTAAATGATATGATTTTTTGGCCTAACTTTGACTTCTCTTATTTTTTTAGTTGAAGATGGCGATTTCCCAGTTCCTACGGATATTTTTGCAGATTTTTCTGAGCTCGCGACTATTTTTCTACATTTTCTGTAAGTTGTGTATCTTTTTTTAAATGATGTGATTTTTGGCCTAATTTTTTCTTCTCTTATTTTTCTGTTGAAGATGGCAATCGTTCCAATGGATATTTTTAAAGATTATTCTGACTTCGGGGCTATATTCTATATTTTCTGAAAGATATGCATCTTTTTATTAATTAATATGATTTTTGACGTAATTTTGTCTTCTTTTATTTTTCAATTGAAGTTGGTGATCTGCCGATTCCAACAGACATTTTTGCATATTATTCTAACCTCTAGGCTATTTTCTAAATTTTCTGAATGAAATGCATCTTTTTATTAAATGATATGATTTTTGGTCTAATTTTGTCTTCACTTATTTTTCAGTTGAAGTTGGCGATTTGCCATTTCCAATAGATATTTTTGTGGATTTTTCTAGCTCGATGCTATTTTCTACATTTTATGTAATATATGGATCTTTTTATTAATGTGATGATTTTTAAATCCTACGTTTGTCTTCTCTTATTTTTTAGTTGAATATGTCTATCTACCGGTTCCAACTGACATTTTTACTGATTTTTCCTTGCCAATGGCTATTTTTCTACTTTTTATGGAAGATATGGATCATTTTATTAAATTATATGATTTTTTCACCTAATTTTGTCTTCTCTTATTTTTTTCAGTTTAAATGGCGTTCTCCCAGTTCCAACAGATATTTTTGCGGATTTTAACCTAGAATTTATTTTCTGTATTTTCTGGAAGATATGGATCTGTTTAATAAATAATATGATTTTTGGCCTAATTTTATCTTCTCATATTTAACAGATGAAGATGGCGATCTCCTGGTTCCAACTGATAGTTTTGCTGATTTTTCCGAGTTCGGGGCTATTTTTCTACATTTTATGGAAGATATGAATCATTTTATTAAATGATATGTTTTTGGCTTAATTTTCGCTTCTCTTATTTTTCAGTTGAAGATGACGATTTTTCGGTTCCAACAGAAATTTTTTGCGGATTTTTTGAAGCTCTGTGTTATTTTCTACATTTTGAGTTTTTCTTCTCTTATTTTTTCAATTGGATATTGCGATCTACCGATTTCAACAGATATTTTTTCTGATTTTTGTTAGCCTAGGGCCATTTTTCTTCATTTTAGGGAAGATATGGATCATTTTATTAAATGAAATGATTTTTTGGCCTAATGCTGTCTTGTCTTATTTTTCAGTTGAAGATGGCTAACTCCCGATCCCAACGGAGATTTTTGTGGATTTTTTGAACTATATGCTATTTTCTACAATTTCTGGAATATATAAAAATTTTTATTAAATAATATGATTTTTAGCCTAATTTTTGTCTTCTCATATTTTTCAGATAAAGATGGCGATCTCCCGGTAACAACGGACATTTTTGCAGATTTTTCTAAGCTCCGAGCTATTTTCTATATTTTCTGTAAGATATGGATCTTTTGATTAAATGATATGATTTTTATAGCTAATTTGTCTTCTCCTATTTTTTTAGTTGAAGATGGCGATCTCCCTGTTCCAACAGACATTTTTGCGGATTTTTCTGAGCTCGGTGCTATTTTCTACATTTTATTAAAGATATGGCTCTTTTTATTTACTGATATGATTTTTGTAGCCTAATTTTGTCTTCTCATATTTTTCAGTTGAAGATGGCGATCTCCCGCTTGCAATCGACATTTTTGCTGATTTTTCTGAGCTCGGGACTATTTTCTACATTTTTAGGAGGTGTAACAACCCTTGTGAGTAAATACTAAGTAACTATTAAGTTAGCCCTAGTCTCTTGTATATATATGCTTGCCCGTTCACTAGAATGAAGAGATTTGCATTTGTACCATCCCCCTCAATTTTGCATTTATACCCAAAAATTATGTATATTTCCATAATTGACAAGAAATGCAGGTTTGTGCACAAGAGTTTCCTAAATGGCATGCTCGGTAATAGAGCAAGAAAGTTGGTGGGCAATTAAAAAGAGAGAGAAAGAGAGTGATGGCAACCTTGTAATTAAGAGACCAAGTCAACGGGGTTTTAATGAGGGGCAATATGCAATGGCAACTTGTAAATAAATCACCAAGTTGGAGGGCCATTTCATGAGAGGCATTGTGCAATGGCACACCTTGTAAATAAAACCCAAAAATGGAGGGCAAATGTGAAATAAGTATAAGCCATGTTAAACTTGTGAATAATGAGAATATTAGGAGATAACACCTAATTAACAAAATTCCCCAAGCTTCTACATAATTACACACATCTCTCTCTTTCTTTTCTTTTCATTTTAAATTCCTTTTTGTTTTACTCTCTCCCATATGGTGTGGCTGGACAAAACTTTCAAAAAAAAGAGAAAGAAAATAGAGAAGAGAAAGGAGAAGAAGAAGAGGAGGAGGAGGAGGCCTAAGCTCGGAGAGGACTTCCAATTAAGCCCAGCCCTTTCTAGAAGATCTTCATATGTAGGAATCTCCATCACTCACCCTATATTTGTAGTTGATGATGAAAAATGCTTGTAAGTTTAAGTTTTTGAGAATTGGGATGAGTGTTGTAAAATTAGGGTGTATGAATGCATGCTTGGTTAATTCTTTGGGATAATGATGGAATTGGGCCCAAAATCATGTTTCTTTTTATAAATTCTTAGTAAAGTTCATGTTTTTATTTATTAATATTGGGGAAATGGTAGATATGAGTGAAAGATGTCATTTTTAGGATGTATGGTTAATAACAAGTTCTCATTTTGCTAACAGACTACATTTTTATGGATAAGCTAGTTTTTAGGCCTAATAAAAATGCCACCTTTGTTTAAAAAATAACAAAAGAGGAAAATTTTAATAAGCTAAAAGACCACATTTTTATTGGAAACCTGATCTAGATAAGCCCGAATATGACATCCTACACTAAACCCCCATGGTTGCACTCAAATTCACATGTTATAAGATCAACTCCTTCATTTTCACAAAAAACCCCCTATCTTGAATAACATGCCTTCATTAATGTTCCAAAGAGTTTTTTAACAAAGAGTTTTTTACAAGTTTAAAGCTCTCTAACATGGTCTCATGTACTTTAGAGCCTCTTAAAAATGTGCTTAATAAGAGATCCTACAATGTTTACCATGTTTCTGAAAGAACTAAAGATCTAGATTAATCATTAAGCAAGACCATGCAAATAATAATATAGATACACAACATGCTGAATCTTAAAACGTTACCTTCTCTGTTTAGCGGAAGAGTACATGAGTCCATTGCTAATAGCCTGAAAGAGATCCTGACGATAACGAAGCGGATGATCTTCCAGAACAGCACGAATCCACCGTTGGAGAAATCCTTTGGCTTTCTCCCGGTTTCTCTCCTAGCGACGAGGCGTAGAAAAGACGGCTAACTTGTTCGTGCGCTCTGGGGATCATGACCGCATATTTATAGGGGCTAGCCTCCTTAGCCCTAGGATTTTCAATTCGGCCCATCAACGAATTGAAGCCCAATAGTCACCATACATAAAGGCCCACAACCTATATGACTCATTTAAGCCCACTTAACTTATAAAATAAGATCACTTATACATTGGGCTTTAATATGACAGTGTAGCACCATATAATTATTTATCGCATATAAGCCCAATGTTGGATTAAGATCCAACTTAGTTGGATCAGTTCCAACAATCTCCCACTTGGGCTATATGCTAAACTTTATAATTATATTTCGTTGTGCATACAACTAAATAAGATCTTAACTTACAGTCATTTCTTTAATAAGTCAAAAAACAATCCGGTCCTTCAATTATATTAGCAAGGGATCAAAGAGATCCTTGCCGCAGCAATTGCAGCTCGACCCATCAATGGTCACCATGCTAATTCAAAAGAATGACATGGATTATGAAGTGGATGTGTAGCATGGAAATTACATTTAATGTGATCTAACATGTCTATTTCCAACGGATCCTCCTTAACCTTAGTAAGATCATAAACAAACCAAAATCGGAGTGCAGCCGAACTGAACCAAAACTTTATTTCTGATCAAAAAATAACCTCAATCTTAAGCTGGAGACTTTAATTTTTTTGTCTATCACATGAGCACGCAAAAGAACAAACTCCTACAAAACTGAATGTTCTTAATGAAATGACATCCATATGAGTAGCGAGCTCATAAAACCTTTTGGATGACATTCCCTTAGTATAACGGATCTGTAATTACACGGTTTGTTCTGATATGCTCATTAGATAATTATACACTCCGAATTATTAATCAACAATCTAGGAACTTGATCTCTGAATATCTAAACTTTGTCGAGTTCATGTTATTGCTGGAATATAAATCTGCATACCTTATTGTCATTAAATAAACTGTGTGGTGTTTTAATATCATCCCTGATTTGCAGCATAGTGACAAAATATGCAGATATATTTCATGATTTGGATGTCATATAATATTATATGAAATCTAAAGCCATGTCAGAAGAGACTATATAAAAGGGACTATTTAGATCTCTTCTAGTAGATGGCGCCTAACATAGATTTTCATAAATTCTTTGCATCCAATAAATGATCATAGCCAGTATACCAAAATGATCTCAAACCTTTTTGACACTGATCCTTGAACATGTAACCCTTTTGTTCTCCATAAATACCGTAAGACCTATTTGGCTGCTGTCAGATGGTCTACTCCTGAACTTAACAATCTGCCCAACACACCTGTAATATATGCAATAACCAAATGCATATAAACTGAGCATACTTTAGACTCTCTATTGGTGAGATATAGGGAATCTTCTGAAGTAAATTCTTGGGGTAATCAATGAGACTTAACTTGTCTCCCACAGAACTTAACATACATTACCACATGACATCATAGAAATTACATGCTCCCACAGAACTTAAGATATATAACATCATCTCAAAACCGAACGAGGTGATCACTTAATGAAATTTAATATATCATTAACGATATTGAAATGCTCTACTAATGTCATTATAAAACCTTACAGAGTCTTTCATGAAAACTGAACAGAAAGTCTCTTTACAATTAATGCATTCTTTTCTGTATAAAGTTTTTGAGTGATACGCTTTAAGTCTTTTCTTAATACCCTTTTGAATTCCTTTTGATTATAAAAAACTATGTACAATCAATAAGTTGCAAACCTTATGGCAATGAGAAAAGATTTCAAGTATCATTCAAAAACTTTCTTAATTAATGCATTTATCCATTTTAGAGATGTAGAACTTTTATGACTTGATTTAATTCGAACTTCCATCATCGTAATGTCAACAGTGAACTTGTCATCTCTTTAATGGATTTCTTGAATGAAAATTAGTGCTTTGAGGTGCTAGAGTTTGTCTATATGAACAATTTTCCGAATGGGAGGAATTGCAACATTATCTTGAATTTATTGTGTCTTGAACAATGTCAGGAATACCATCCAGAACATTGCCAACAACACCTGTGGGGATATAATCCTCTTCAAGAATAATGTCAGTAACTAAATTTCCCCCTCAAGCTCAGCATCCTCAAATAGTTGTGCATTTCCTAATTCGTAAATTAATAATAGTGGGATTATATAAAATCATACAAATATCACTATTTAAACTATTCAACAAAACTAGAAAATCATTAGCATTAAGTCCAGTTTCTTTATTAGGCTTATAAAACCTTAACTTAGGTGGACATCCAAACATGCAAGTGATTTAAGTTCATTTGTTGAAATTTCATCAAGGATATAAGCTGCAATCAAAAAATAACCGAATTCTAAATTGTTAATTCTTTCTTTATAACACATGTACTTAAATTGCAGGAATTCTATAAATGAAACAATATTTCCAAATAAATGAAGATTATAATTATCTTTTAAAGAACCAGAATAAACTAATTTTGAATCATGAGACAACCAAATTTTCCATTCATAATTAAACAATAACAACCGAATTTGTTCAAAAATAGAAATAGAAATCCAAATTCCGTTAAAACGGTACATAATAGTCTCATAAAATTCAAACACAATCTAGCCTTTAAAAGAAATAATCTAAATTAAATTTGCTTCACTTGAACCATCTTGCCATTGCCCATATTGATGTATCTTTCACCATCATTTGGCTCTTGGCATCTTAGGCAATCCTGCATAGACACAATGATGTGAATGGTTATACCAGGATCTATCCATCACGTGTCTATAAGTACCATAGTTTGCAGGAAAAGAAATTAACTTAGAATTAAACCAAATTAAAGAAACATACCCTTTTTAGCACGCCAAGCGTGATAATTTGTGCAATTCTTCTTTACATGCCCTTCAGCTCCACAAAAGAAACAATCATTACCTTCTGAACTTTTCAGTTCCCTTTGTTGTTTCTTTTAAGAAGCTGTATCTGCAAGAGTTGAAATATAACCAACAATGCGGAAGAAGAATACCTTCAACACAAACTCTTGATTATTCGAAAAGAAGCTAGAAGACTATCAATGTAATGCCCTGATAGCTACTACACAAGTACTAGAGGGGGGTGAATAGTACTTTAAAATAATCAAGAGTATAATTCCTAATTATCTTGCAAACTCAACCAACAATGCGGAAATGAAAATAGACAACAATAAAAGACAAGCGCAAACAAGCGATGTAACGGGTTCGGATCCACCCAAGTCTCCCCGACTTGTTCCCGGTGATCCTACGTCCTAAACACCCGGATACCCTCCGGCTACTTGAGTTAGAAACCACTAACCCAAGTTTTGCACTATGAAATTCTTGTAGAAAACCTCTACAAGATCAAATCATACACAAAACGAAATGTGACTCCCACAAACCGGGATCACAAACTTCTCTCACAAACCTAGAGAAAATCTTGCAATATCAAAGATGATATGAAATATAAACACTTACCACAAAACCCTATGCCTTGAGTAAAACTTATGATTTTAGGGCAAGAAGGATTTTGGGGAAGAAGATGTCACCAAACCCTAGCTCCAAGAAGATGAACAGCGATCGAAGCCTAGGATGGAGTTGGTGACCAAACTCTTGGCTTGAATGGCTCATAATGAAGAGAATCTCTCTTGAGGAAATTAGGGCTCAAGGAGTTTGGAGAGATTCTTGTGAGAAATGAGTGAGCTTGGAAATGAGAATTAAATGCTCTCTCTTTGATCTCTAAAACTCAATAATGACAGCCTTGAATGCTATGAAGAAGCATCTCAAGATTATATAGGATAGAGAAGAGAGAGAGAGAAAATTCGTGCATTTAATGCTCCAATGGATCTATTTCTGAAGCAGTCTAATCGGTCTAAGAAGGATCACTGACCGATTAGTTTCTCAACTAGTCGGTCGGTGATTCCTCTTGGACCGACTAACTAGTTCACAGCCAATAAATATAGTTCAGGAGATATAGAACTAGTCGGTCTAAGAAGACTTGCCAACCGACTAGTTTGACAACTAGTCGGTCGGTGAGTGTTCTTTGACCGACTAAGAGTTGAAATATAATAGGCTGAATTCAAAGAGAGCTAGTCGGTCTAAGAACAAATTCCAACCGACTAGTTTCACAACTAGTCGGTCGATGGTTGTTCTTGGATCGACTAATTGTAAACAGTAGCTCAGGCTGAAAAGTGAAGGCTTAACTAGTCGGTCAAAGAAGGATTCCTAACCGACTAGTTTGACAACTAGTCGGTCGGTGAACCTTCTTGGACCGACTAATTGGTCAACAGTGAAGATGCTGAATTGAGCAAGGAGATCTAGTCGGTTCAAGAAGGATTACAGACCGACTAGATGACAATCTAGTCGGTTGGTTCTTCTTCTTGAACCAACTAAGATGCAACAGAAGCCGCGAAATGAAGCGTGACGCTTCGGAAAAATTTCTATGGGCTTCTAAGATAAACCTAGCTCTAAGATATGAGCGTTATGAAGATTATAATGTAAGACCTACTCAAGACTTAACATTCTATGAAAAGAAGCTAGAAGACTATAAATTAAACTTGACGAACCGTCTTCAAAGCTTCAATCCGAATCTCTTGACTTCAATAATGCTCCTAGAGCTTCAACGAAGCTTCAGGCACACGATCACGTGCTTTGAGAAGTCTTGAGATGTCGCTTTTGATGTACGTAGAATTTTGGCGACGATCTCCATAACTGCGCTCACAAATAGTTAGTTCACGATATTTATGTTTGTTCATCATCAAAACCAAATCTGGGGAATCAATACTCAACATTCTCCCCCTTTTTGGTGATGACAAACCAACATAAATAATAATCAATAACAATGATTCAAATGAAATTTACTTACTCCCCCTGCATTGATGACACGTTAATTCCGAATTAAATAATAATCATCCGCATCAAGCAGACGAGGAAAGAATAAAAATGTGAATCCAATTATTGAAATTTAGGATCTAAATCCATTTTTATATCTTAACTCACCCTGAATCTAACATATCAAATTAGATTCATGGTAGCACATCGTCATTATTAATTCTCTCCCCCTTTGGCATTAGCAAAAAGAGCGGGAGGAGATCAACGACAACAACAATGGCTAACAATAAAAGCACGAGAGTCGAAGAATACGACCACGGTTCAAATGACACCAAAGTAAAATCACGAAGAAAATCAAAGCGTGCCAATGAGACCATAGTCGAAAATCGAAAAATGAAATCATCAAAACTCAAATCAATTTCACATATTGAGTTATGGAACATACTCTCTGTTTCAGAGTGTTTTCTCACTACAAAAGCGTTGACCGTGGACAACCCGGTCAACGTGGTCAAGGGGCCCGCTTGGGTCCCTCGGGTGTGTCGAGTCGGTGCAGACGAGGCGCGAGTCGGAACTGCAGACGATGTGGAGCGCGTCGGCTGGGCCGAATCGGGGTCCTCGGTCGTAGATAGGGCAGGGGGAAGCCTCGGCCCGGGTTGAGACGCTCGGCCTCGGTCAGACGTGCTCGGCCTCGGCGGTCGGACGTCGAGGGGTAGCCTCGATCGTCCAGCTGGTTGCGTGGTCAGCGAGGGGCGGAGGGGAAGCCTCGGCCCGTGGATCAGATGTCCTCCTGCGTAGACGGGAACGCTCGTCAGGGGGCCGGACCTTGGTTCCGGCCAAATCCCCTCCGATGCCTAAGTCAGAACGGATCTGTGTAGGAGCTCGGTGGGATCGAGTATGGCTCGCGGAGAGACCGATACCCGAATCCTCAAGCCGAGCTTTGGAGGGAGAATACTATGGGTGGAAGAAGGAGTAATAGTGATAGTATATGATACCATGGTTGTAGATCGCAAAGATCCGGCCCCCTCCCAATGACGCCCGCCCCCTCCTCATATAGACGAACCATGCTCATAATGTGCCATGTCGTGACATTATGGCCGCCATTCATGGGGTCGTGCAAATGGGGAAGTGTTGACCCCCTCTAATTGCGCCCACTTGATGACGCCATGAAGGTGGAGTCATGGCCATGAGTGATTGCCATAATTGGCGGGCCATGAAGGCTGGAGTAATGGGCATTACGGTTGCCATAACTGGCGGGCCATAATGGCGGGGGAGTGATGGCCGTTAAGTCTGGCCATGAAGATGGTTGCCATGTCTGGCGGATCATAATGGCACGAGGCGGCTGCCATATTTGGCGAAGGCTTCCTCGATTTGGGCCCCGATTTCCTCCACTACAAAAGTGGGCAATCTCTTGGGCCCTCGTCGCGAGTGGAGAAACGCGACCCGTCCGTAAGATCCTTGGGCCGGAGCCCGAGGCCGTAGTTTGGCTGGTTGAATGGTCATGGCTGACTTGGCTCCTCCGGACCCGGTCAAAATAGTCGTATCAATTTCCCCCATCTTCTGAGCTCTACCATTGTTGAGGTGGAGGTCGGGAGATGTAGTATAATGGGGAAGAAGTTGCTCTTTCTGTAGAATTTGGTCCGTCCTGCGGAGTTGGCTAGTGACGATAGATCGTCGGTCCGAGACTCGTTCGGTTGCGAGGTGAGTCGCCCCTTGACTTACGGCCGACGACGGAGTGGGTCGATCTGCTGGGGGAGTTGCCCCCAGCCTTACGATCGATCTCGTTCGTTCGGTGGCGAGGGGAGTTGCCCCTCGTCTTACGGCTGACGAAGGAGTGGGTCGATCTGTGGGGGGGTTGCCCCCAGCCTTACGATCTATCTCGTTCGTTCGGTGGCGAGAGGAGTTGCCCCTCGACTTACGGCCGACGAAGGAGTGGGTCGATCGGCCGGGGGGAGTTGCCCCTAGCACTGAGATTGAGCTCGTCCGTTTGGTGTCGAGGGGAGTTGCCCCTCGACTCACGGCTGACGAAAGAGATTCGTTCAGTGGCGAGGGGAGTTGCCCCTCGACTTACGGCTGACGATGGAGATTCGTTCAGTGGCGAAGGGAGTTGCCCCTCGACTTACGGCTGACGAAAGAGATTCGTTCAGTGGCGAGGGGAGTTGCCCCTCGACTTACGGCTGACGATGGAGATTCGTTCAGTGGCGAAGGGAGTTGCCCCTCGACTTACGGCTGACGAAGGAGATTCGTTCAGTGGCGAGGGGAGTTGCCCCTCGACTTACGGCTGACGACAGAGATTTGTTCGGTGGCGAGGGGAGTTGCCCCTCGGCTTACGGCCGACGAAGGAGTGCTCAGCCTGCTGGGGGGTTGCCCCCAGCCCTTTGACCGATCTGTTCGTTCGGTTGCGAAGGGAGTTGCCCCTCGACTTATGGCCGACGAAAAGGGTGAAGTCCTTGTGAAGCCTTTCGAAGATTCCATGGTGGCGCTCTGCCACTGCTTCGTCCAGCTCGGTGGATGCAGGAGTTGTTCGGCAAGTGGGGACCCAGCTGCACGGTCGGAGGAGCGGTCTGGATGTTCGAACTCGGACGGTGGTGCTTCGGCCAGATCGGCTCGGCCACGGTCGGAGGAGCGGTCTGGATGCTCAAACTCGGATGGTGGTGCTTCGGCCTGGCTTGCGAAGAGAGCTCGGCATGGCGGGCATCTCAGCTTTGATGAGCTTGGATTATGCTGGACCAATGGGTGCCTGGACTTGAAACCTTCCCTCGTATCTTGAGGTGGTGAACATCTCTCAGATACTTGGCAAGGCGGTCAGACTCGCCTGGTCAGCCTCCTCCTAGGTCGGTTGAACTGGTGTGGTTGGCCCCCTCTTGGATGGGTCGGCCTTGTCTAGACACAGCTCCAGTTCCAGTTCCAAACTTCAGCTCCAGCTCTAGCTCTAGCTTTTGTCTGGGTCGCATCTCCCGCTCCAGCTCCAGGGCCGTCTTCAGCTTTTGTCTGGATCCTAGCTTCCGCTCCGGCTCCGGCTCCAGCTCTGGCTCCAGCTTTTGTCTGGATCCTAGCTCCAGCTCCAGCTCCAGCTCCAGTGCCGTTGGTCGCAGTGTGGTTTTGGTTGTTGAGCTTTTGATGGGGCCAGGGTGTGCAGATTGATCGTTGGCGAATGTCTGAGGAGTGCTCCGAGAGACTGGAGCTTTGATTGTCTTTTGGAAAACTTTCATGAGGTCGGGCAGCTCGGATCCACCTCTGTGAGCTTCGAAAGCGGAGGTAGAACTGGTCCTCCTGTGTACGTTATCCTTCCCCCCATATCTCGGGTCCACCTAGGGAGATGGCGAGCTCGAATCGCTAGAAATCATTCGTCAGCGCAGGTTAGCTTGGTGAGGGATGGCAATCACTGTTGACGCTTGATAGAGGGAGAGGTGGGTCGGAGGCTCAGAAGATCCAGCCTCGTTGCTGAGTTTGGTCAGCCTTAATGGGTTGAGCGATGTTGGATGGAGCTCGGCTCATTCGTGGAGAGGTAGGCTCAAATTCAGGTCGGATGAAGCGTCGATCTCCGCAATCCAGCAGGTGGTCGGGCACAGCGGGGGCGGCATCGATCACCAGGCATTGATCTCAGCACACGCAATGCCTCATCGAGTCGGCTGGGGCTTGGATCCGCGTCTCCGGTGCTCGTATGTCCTTGCTGGAGCTCTTTTGGGTCGATTGAAGCTTTGACCAGTGGAGCTCGGCAGCAAGGTCCTTCACGGCATAGTGGAGTATCTCAACCCATTTCGGTTTTTGGCATCGATTGTCGGATCGATGTCTTCGATAAGGAGAAGGCCGGATGTGCCGTCACCAACCTAGGGGAGGTCGACCGGGCTTTTTCCAATCAGAGTTGATGAAGTTCCGATTTGGAGTTAAGTCTCGATCCAGAGCTGGGCTTGGAGGTGATCCGACCCAGGTGAGATTCGTCGGAGAAGACCCGATCCTTAGGCGGCTAGCTCAAGGAGTCGAGCCCTGCTGGATCCGAGCTCGGATGAGTGTCGATCGGAGGAGATCTGACCCAGGCAGGCTTCGTCAGCTCATGCATGCTGGAGGAGCGTAAACAGCGGATCAAAGCCAAGTCGGCATCCATGGGCGGATCGCGCTTCGGCATGGGGGTAGCCCGGTACGACGTGTCTGCCATGCTTCGCCACGCTTGGTGTGCTTTGCTCGACAAGAGGATCTTCGGCGTAGTTCCGCTCTTGAGATGGCCGTATATCTCGGATTTGCAAGAAAACGGAGGAAGGGGAGTTGTTAGAAAAGCATTTACGGTTTGCAGATGGAAGTCACTCAATTAGCAAGGGTTTGGTAATGTATTGACCTTTTTGCTGGTTCGGTGCATAGGAATAGGTTGGATCTGAGCGCTGATCGGAGGAAGAGGTCTGATCCGATCGGAGGAGTACATGGTGTGTCAGACCTCGAGGCTATGCGCTGATCAGATCAATGCACTGATCAGACCTGACAGGACCTGTGCGATGCTGCTCTCTGGGTAGGGATCACGCCTCACGCCTTAAGGCCCTTGATCATCACCGAGCTCCATGTGAGGCCACCGGAAAGCTCGAACACAATAAAGGTTTGAGAATCAAAGATTAGTCCGATGATTATGTTCATCATAATTCAACTGGAGAGAGCCATCAGAAGAGGGATAGAGTGGCCCGGACACGATTACTTAACTGAGCATGATACAGTACGCAGCTTGGAGGACGTTGATCCCCAGTACCCCTTGTGCGTCGATCAGGCAGCTAGCGACAGTGGCTTGGAAACTCGCCATGAAAAGGAGTTCCGGTGGAGGTCCCTAGTTTGACAGAAGAGGCTTGGATGACTGATCTCCAACCGGAGGGAGAAATCGATCGATCGTTGACCAGTGGAAGATGGAAGCTTCGACCGAAGGGACTCTGACCGAAGGAACTCCGACCGGAGGAAGACACCTTCCAGTTAACATGGAACTCCAACCAAAGCCTCGATATCGAACGATCGGTCTCGCACGCCTCTGTTCGAACTGTGCGACCTGAGGTCCGATGCTTCCCGAGCTCTCACAGATGCCAAAGCGCCCCGCACCTTTATGGGGTCAACGTGGTGGTTCACCGGTTTCTTCAATGTTAGGCCGAAGAGAAGCGCGGACTCGCGAAGGTCAACAACTACGTCCTCCTCGGTAGATCGGCATCCTTGACGAGTTGGCAGATCAACGCTTACTCGACAGAGGAGCTCCGAGCCCAACTCGGTCGACAGGGGGATCTGTCCGATAGGGTGGCAACTCGCACCGGAGGAGCCGTCACACTCGGCGGGGACGGAGGTCGTGTCCCTGAGGACCTGAGGCTCCCACCCCCTTCAAGGTTGTTGACATGTATGAGATCCACAACGATCTGAGGCCGGAGACCCACCAAAAACGAGGCGCTCTAGAGATTCGGCTCCGATTGCGTCGGTGAGCACGCCCGGCAGATCGGCGTCTCGGCACGGCGGGTTCGGCCGCCTCAGTCGGCCTCTGCCGGAGGACGGCGAAAGGATCCGACGACCGAAGCGTGGCTCGTGGTATCGGATCTGGGCGGCGCATGGTTGGAGGAGGTCGAGCGGCCTTCGGTTATGGGGTGGACGGGGCCGCCAGCTCGAGATCCGAGGTTTCTCGATCCGATGCTGTCGTATTCCTCGGCGATCTTGGAGCGGAATTTCGATCCCGAAGGCTGAAAAATCCAACCTTCCCAATGTCACCATCAGGCTTGGTGAGGTTGTCGACGAGATTGCGCATGCGAGCCCGAACGGCCCGAAGGCTAGATCGGACTTCCGCTCCTCCACAGGGGCACGGCTCTTACTCCT
>JAULAV010000068.1:0-16313 GCA_030789695.1 Scilla litardierei | reverse complement strand
TTCGTGTGCTCTGGGGATCATGACCGCATATTTATAGGGGCTAGCCTCCTTAGCCCTAGGATTTTCAATTCGGCCCATCAACGAATTGAAGCCCAATAGTCACCATACATAAAGGCCCACAACCTATATGACTCATTTAAGCCCACTTAACTTATAAAATAAGATCACTTATACATTGGGCTTTAATATGACAGTGTAGCACCATATAATTATTTATCGCATATAAGCCCAATGTTGGATTAAGATCCAACTTAGTTGGATCAGTTCCAACAATCTCCCACTTGGGCTATATGCTAAACTTTATAATTATATTTCGTTGTGCATACAACTAAATAAGATCTTAACTTACAGTCATTTCTTTAATAAGTCAAAAAACAATCCGGTCCTTCAATTATATTAGCAAGGGATCAAAGAGATCCTTGCCGCAGCAATTGCAGCTCGACCCATCAATGGTCACCATGCTAATTCAAAAGAATGACATGGATTATGAAGTGGATGTGTAGCATGGAAATTACATTTAATGTGATCTAACATGTCTATTTCCAACGGATCCTCCTTAACCTTAGTAAGATCATAAACAAACCAAAATCGGAGTGCAGCCGAACTGAACCAAAACTTTATTTCTGATCAAAAATAACCTCAATCTTAAGCTGGAGACTTTAATTTTTTTGTCTATCACATGAGCACGCAAAAGAACAAACTCCTACAAAACTGAATGTTCTTAATGAAATGACATCCATATGAGTAGCGAGCTCATAAAACCTTTTGGATGACATTCCCTTAGTATAACGGATCTGTAATTACACGGTTTGTTCTGATATGCTCATTAGATAATTATACACTCCGAATTATTAATCAACAATCTAGGAACTTGATCTCTGAATATCTAAACTTTGTCGAGTTCATGTTATTGCTGGAATATAAATCTGCATACCTTATTGTCATTAAATAAACTGTGTGGTGTTTTAATATCATCCCTGATTTGCAGCATAGTGACAAAGTATGCAGATATATTTCATGATTTGGATGTCATATAATATTATATGAAATCTAAAGCCATGTCAGAAGAGACTATATAAAAGGGACTATTTAGATCTCTTCTAGTAGATGGCGCCTAACATAGATTTTCATAAATTCTTTGCATCCAATAAATGATCATAGCCAGTATACCAAAATGATCTCAAACCTTTTTGACACTGATCCTTGAACATGTAACCCTTTTGTTCTCCATAAATACCGTAAGACCTATTTGGCTGCTGTCAGATGGTCTACTCCTGAACTTAACAATCTGCCCAACACACCTGTAATATATGCAATAACCAAATGCATATAAACTGAGCATACTTTAGACTCTCTATTGGTGAGATATAGGGAATCTTCTGAAGTAAATTCTTGGGGTAATCAATGAGACTTAACTTGTCTCCCACAGAACTTAACATACATTACCACATGACATCATAGAAATTACATGCTCCCACAGAACTTAAGATATATAACATCATCTCAAAACCGAACGAGGTGATCACTTAATGAAATTTAATATATCATTAACGATATTGAAATGCTCTACTAATGTCATTATAAAACCTTACAGAGTCTTTCATGAAAACTGAACAGAAAGTCTCTTTACAATTAATGCATTCTTTTCTGTATAAAGTTTTTGAGTGATACGCTTTAAGTCTTTTCTTAATACCCTTTTGAATTCCTTTTGATTATAAAAAACTATGTACAATCAATAAGTTGCAAACCTTATGGCAATGAGAAAAGATTTCAAGTATCATTCAAAAACTTTCTTAATTAATGCATTTATCCATTTTAGAGATGTAGAACTTTTATGACTTGATTTAATTCGAACTTCCATCATCGTAATGTCAACAGTGAACTTGTCATCTCTTTAATGGATTTCTTGAATGAAAATTAGTGCTTTGAGGTGCTAGAGTTTGTCTATATGAACAATTTTCCGAATGGGAGGAATTGCAACATTATCTTGAATTTATTGTGTCTTGAACAATGTCAGGAATACCATCCAGAACATTGCCAACAACACCTGTGGGGATATAATCCTCTTCAAGAATAATGTCAGTAACTAAATTTCCCCCTCAAGCTCAGCATCCTCAAATAGTTGTGCATTTCCTAATTCGTAAATTAATAATAGTGGGATTATATAAAATCATACAAATATCACTATTTAAACTATTCAACAAAACTAGAAAATCATTAGCATTAAGTCCAGTTTCTTTATTAGGCTTATAAAACCTTAACTTAGGTGGACATCCAAACATGCAAGTGATTTAAGTTCATTTGTTGAAATTTCATCAAGGATATAAGCTGCAATCAAAAAATAACCGAATTCTAAATTGTTAATTCTTTCTTTATAACACATGTACTTAAATTGCAGGAATTCTATAAATGAAACAATATTTCCAAATAAATGAAGATTATAATTATCTTTTAAAGAACCAGAATAAACTAATTTTGAATCATGAGACAACCAAATTTTCCATTCATAATTAAACAATAACAACCGAATTTGTTCAAAAATAGAAATAGAAATCCAAATTCCGTTAAAACGGTACATAATAGTCTCATAAAATTCAAACACAATCTAGCCTTTAAAAGAAATAATCTAAATTAAATTTGCTTCACTTGAACCATCTTGCCATTGCCCATATTGATGTATCTTTCACCATCATTTGGCTCTTGGCATCTTAGGCAATCCTGCATAGACACAATGATGTGAATGGTTATACCAGGATCTATCCATCACGTGTCTATAAGTACCATAGTTTGCAGGAAAAGAAATTAACTTAGAATTAAACCAAATTAAAGAAACATACCCTTTTTAGCACGCCAAGCGTGATAATTTGTGCAATTCTTCTTTACATGCCCTTCAGCTCCACAAAAGAAACAATCATTACCTTCTGAACTTTTCAGTTCCCTTTGTTGTTTCTTTTAAGAAGCTGTATCTGCAAGAGTTGAAATATAACCAACAATGCGGAAGAAGAATACCTTCAACACAAACTCTTGATTATTCGAAAAGAAGCTAGAAGACTATCAATGTAATGCCCTGATAGCTACTACACAAGTACTAGAGGGGGGTGAATAGTACTTTAAAATAATCAAGAGTATAATTCCTAATTATCTTGCAAACTCAACCAACAATGCGGAAATGAAAATAGACAACAATAAAAGACAAGCGCAAACAAGCGATGTAACGGGTTCGGATCCACCCAAGTCTCCCCGACTTGTTCCCGGTGATCCTACGTCCTAAACACCCGGATACCCTCCGGCTACTTGAGTTAGAAACCACTAACCCAAGTTTTGCACTATGAAATTCTTGTAGAAAACCTCTACAAGATCAAATCATACACAAAACGAAATGTGACTCCCACAAACCGGGATCACAAACTTCTCTCACAAACCTAGAGAAAATCTTGCAATATCAAAGATGATATGAAATATAAACACTTACCACAAAACCCTATGCCTTGAGTAAAACTTATGATTTTAGGGCAAGAAGGATTTTGGGGAAGAAGATGTCACCAAACCCTAGCTCCAAGAAGATGAACAGCGATCGAAGCCTAGGATGGAGTTGGTGACCAAACTCTTGGCTTGAATGGCTCATAATGAAGAGAATCTCTCTTGAGGAAATTAGGGCTCAAGGAGTTTGGAGAGATTCTTGTGAGAAATGAGTGAGCTTGGAAATGAGAATTAAATGCTCTCTATTTGATCTCTAAAACTCAATAATGACAGCCTTGAATGCTATGAAGAAGCATCTCAAGATTATATAGGATAGAGAAGAGAGAGAGAGAAAATTCGTGCATTTAATGCTCCAATGGATCTATTTCTGAAGCAGTCTAATCGGTCTAAGAAGGATCACTGACCGATTAGTTTCTCAACTAGTCGGTCGGTGATTCCTCTTGGACCGACTAACTAGTTCACAGCCAATAAATATAGTTCAGGAGATATAGAACTAGTCGGTCTAAGAAGACTTGCCAACCGACTAGTTTGACAACTAGTCGGTCGGTGAGTGTTCTTTGACCGACTAAGAGTTGAAATATAATAGGCTGAATTCAAAGAGAGCTAGTCGGTCTAAGAACAAATTCCAACCGACTAGTTTCACAACTAGTCGGTCGATGGTTGTTCTTGGATCGACTAATTGTAAACAGTAGCTCAGGCTGAAAAGTGAAGGCTTAACTAGTCGGTCAAAGAAGGATTCCTAACCGACTAGTTTGACAACTAGTCGGTCGGTGAACCTTCTTGGACCGACTAATTGGTCAACAGTGAAGATGCTGAATTGAGCAAGGAGATCTAGTCGGTTCAAGAAGGATTACAGACCGACTAGATGACAATCTAGTCGGTTGGTTCTTCTTCTTGAACCAACTAAGATGCAACAGAAGCCGCGAAATGAAGCGTGACGCTTCGGAAAAATTTCTATGGGCTTCTAAGATAAACCTAGCTCTAAGATATGAGCGTTATGAAGATTATAATGTAAGACCTACTCAAGACTTAACATTCTATGAAAAGAAGCTAGAAGACTATAAATTAAACTTGACGAACCGTCTTCAAAGCTTCAATCCGAATCTCTTGACTTCAATAATGCTCCTAGAGCTTCAACGAAGCTTCAGGCACACGATCACGTGCTTTGAGAAGTCTTGAGATGTCGCTTTTGATGTACGTAGAATTTTGGCGACGATCTCCATAACTGCGCTCACAAATAGTTAGTTCACGATATTTATGTTTGTTCATCATCAAAACCAAATCTGGGGAATCAATACTCAACATTCTCCCCCTTTTTGGTGATGACAAACCAACATAAATAATAATCAATAACAATGATTCAAATGAAATTTACTTACTCCCCCTGCATTGATGACATGTTAATTCCGAATTAAATAATAATCATCCGCATCAAGCAGACGAGGAAAGAATAAAAATGTGAATCCAATTATTGAAATTTAGGATCTAAATCCATTTTTATATCTTAACTCACCCTGAATCTAACATATCAAATTAGATTCATGGTAGCACATCGTCATTATTAATTCTCTCCCCCTTTGGCATTAGCAAAAAGAGCGGGAGGAGATCAACGACAACAACAATGGCTAACAATAAAAGCACGAGAGTCGAAGAATACGACCACGGTTCAAATGACACCAAAGTAAAATCACGAAGAAAATCAAAGCGTGCCAATGAGACCATAGTCGAAAATCGAAAAATGAAATCATCAAAACTCAAATCAATTTCACATATTGAGTTATGGAACATACTCTCTGTTTCAGAGTGTTTTCTCACTACAAAAGCGTTGACCGTGGACAACCCGGTCAACGTGGTCAAGGGGCCCGCTTGGGTCCCTCGGGTGTGTCGAGTCGGTGCAGACGAGGCGCGAGTCGGAACTGCAGACGACGTGGAGGGCGTCGGCTGGGCCGAATCGGGGTCCTCGGTCGTAGATAGGGCAGGGGGAAGCCTCGGCCCGGGTTGAGACGCTCGGCCTCGGTCAGACGTGCTCGGCCTCGGCGGTCGGACGTCGAGGGGTAGCCTCGATCGTCCAGCTGGTTGCGTGGTCAGCGAGGGGCGGAGGGGAAGCCTCGGCCCGTGGATCAGATGTCCTCCTGCGTAGACGGGAACGCTCGTCAGGGGGCCGGACCTTGGTTCCGGCCAAATCCCCTCCGATGCCTAAGTCAGAACGGATCTGTGTAGGAGCTCGGTGGGATCGAGTATGGCTCGCGGAGAGACCGATACCCGAATCCTCAAGCCGAGCTTTGGAGGGAGAATACTATGGGTGGAAGAAGGAGTAATAGTGATAGTATATGATACCATGGTTGTAGATCGCAAAGATCCGGCCCCCTCCCAATGACGCCCGCCCCCTCCTCATATAGACGAACCATGCTCATAATGTGCCATGTCGTGACATTATGGCCGCCATTCATGGGGTCGTGCAAATGGGGAAGTGTTGACCCCCTCTAATTGCGCCCACTTGATGACGCCATGAAGGTGGAGTCATGGCCATGAGTGATTGCCATAATTGGCGGGCCATGAAGGCTGGAGTAATGGGCATTACGGTTGCCATAACTGGCGGGCCATAATGGCGGGGGAGTGATGGCCGTTAAGTCTGGCCATGAAGATGGTTGCCATGTCTGGCGGATCATAATGGCACGAGGCGGCTGCCATATTTGGCGAAGGCTTCCTCGATTTGGGCCCCGATTTCCTCCACTACAAAAGTGGGCAATCTCTTGGGCCCTCGTCGCGAGTGGAGAAACGCGACCCGTCCGTAAGATCCTTGGGCCGGAGCCCGAGGCCGTAGTTTGGCTGGTTGAATGGTCATGGCTGACTTGGCTCCTCCGGACCCGGTCAAAATAGTCGTATCAATTGCCCCCATCTTCTGAGCTCTACCATTGTTGAGGTGGAGGTCGGGAGATGTAGTATAATGGGGAAGAAGTTGCTCTTTCTGTAGAATTTGGTCCGTCCTGCGGAGTTGGCTAGTGACGATAGATCGTCGGTCCGAGACTCGTTCGGTTGCGAGGTGAGTCGCCCCTTGACTTACGGCCGACGACGGAGTGGGTCGATCTGCTGGGGGAGTTGCCCCCAGCCTTACGATCGATCTCGTTCGTTCGGTGGCGAGGGGAGTTGCCCCTCGTCTTACGGCTGACGAAGGAGTGGGTCGATCTGTGGGGGGGTTGCCCCCAGCCTTACGATCTATCTCGTTCGTTCGGTGGCGAGAGGAGTTGCCCCTCGACTTACGGCCGACAAAGGAGTGGGTCGATCGGCCGGGGGGAGTTGCCCCTAGCACTGAGATTGAGCTCGTCCGTTTGGTGTCGAGGGGAGTTGCCCCTCGACTCACCGCTGACGAAAGAGATTCGTTCAGTGGCGAGGGGAGTTGCCCCTCGACTTACGGCTGACGATGGAGATTCGTTCAGTGGCGAAGGGAGTTGCCCCTCGACTTACGGCTGACGAAAGAGATTCGTTCAGTGGCGAGGGGAGTTGCCCCTCGACTTACGGCTGACGATGGAGATTCGTTCAGTGGCGAAGGGAGTTGCCCCTCGACTTACGGCTGACGAAGGAGATTCGTTCAGTGGCGAGGGGAGTTGCCCCTCGACTTACGGCTGACGACAGAGATTTGTTCGGTGGCGAGGGGAGTTGCCCCTCGGCTTACGGCCGACGAAGGAGTGCTCAGCCTGCTGGGGGGTTGCCCCCAGCCCTTTGACCGATCTGTTCGTTCGGTTGCGAAGGGAGTTGCCCCTCGACTTATGGCCGACGAAAAGGGTGAAGTCCTTGTGAAGCCTTTCGAAGATTCCATGGTGGCGCTCTGCCACTGCTTCGTCCAGCTCGGTGGATGCAGGAGTTGTTCGGCAAGTGGGGACCCAGCTGCACGGTCGGAGGAGCGGTCTGGATGTTCGAACTCGGACGGTGGTGCTTCGGCCAGATCGGCTCGGCCACGGTCGGAGGAGCGGTCTGGATGCTCAAACTCGGATGGTGGTGCTTCGGCCCGGCTTGCGAAGAGAGCTCGGCATGGCGGGCATCTCAGCTTTGAGCTTGGATTATGCTGGACCAATGGGTGCCTGGACTTGAAACCTTCCCTCGTATCTTGAGGTGGTGAACATCTCTCAGATACTTGGCAAGGCGGTCAGACTCGCCTGGTCAGCCTCCTCCTAGGTCGGTTGAACTGGTGTGGTTGGCCCCCTCTTGGATGGGTCGGCCTTGTCTAGACACA
Source organism: Scilla litardierei (assembly GCA_030789695.1). Taxonomy (NCBI): domain Eukaryota; kingdom Viridiplantae; phylum Streptophyta; class Magnoliopsida; order Asparagales; family Asparagaceae; genus Scilla; species Scilla litardierei. The sequence goes on along the minus strand of JAULAV010000068.1, from coordinate 8,602 downwards.
GCTCCAGTTCCAGTTCCAACTTCAGCTCCAGCTCTAGCTCTAGCTTTTGTCTGGGTCGCATCTCCCGCTCCAGCTCCAGGGCCGTCTTCAGCTTTTGTCTGGATCCTAGCTTCCGCTCCGGCTCCGGCTCCAGCTCTGGCTCCAGCTTTTGTCTGGATCCTAGCTCCAGCTCCAGCTCCAGCTCCAGTGCCGTTGGTCGCAGTGTGGTTTTGGTTGTTGAGCTTTTGATGGGGCCAGGGTGTGCAGATTGATCGTTGGCGAATGTCTGAGGAGTGCTCCGAGAGACTGGAGCTTTGATTGTCTTTTGGAAAACTTTCATGAGGTCGGGCAGCTCGGATCCACCTCTGTGAGCTTCGAAAGCGGAGGTAGAACTGGTCCTCCTGTGTACGTTATCCTTCCCCCCATATCTCGGGTCCGCCTAGGGAGATGGCGAGCTCGAATCGCTAGAAATCATTCGTCGGCGCAGGTTAGCTTGGTGAGGGATGGCAATCACTGTTGACGCTTGATAGAGGGAGAGGTGGGTCGGAGGCTCAGAAGATCCAGCCTCGTTGCTGAGTTTGGTCAGCCTTAATGGGTTGAGCGATGTTGGATGGAGCTCGGCTCATTCGTGGAGAGGTAGGCTCAAATTCAGGTCGGATGAAGCGTCGATCTCCGCAATCCAGCAGGTGGTCGGGCACAGCGGGGGCGGCATCGATCACCAGGCATTGATCTCAGCACACGCAATGCCTCATCGAGTCGGCTGGGGCTTGGATCCGCGTCTCCGGTGCTCGTATGTCCTTGCTGGAGCTCTTTTGGGTCGATTGAAGCTTTGACCAGTGGAGCTCGGCAGCAAGGTCCTTCACGGCATAGTGGAGTATCTCAACCCATTTCGGTTTTTGGCATCGATTGTCGGATCGATGTCTTCGATAAGGAGAAGGCCGGATGTGCCGTCACCAACCTAGGGGAGGTCGACCGGGCTTTTTCCAATCAGAGTTGATGAAGTTCCGATTTGGAGTTAAGTCTCGATCCAGAGCTGGGCTTGGAGGTGATCCGACCCAGGTGAGATTCGTCGGAGAAGACCCGATCCTTAGGCGGCTAGCTCAAGGAGTCGAGCCCTGCTGGATCCGAGCTCGGATGAGTGTCGATCGGAGGAGATCTGACCCAGGCAGGCTTCGTCAGCTCATGCATGCTGGAGGAGCGTAAACAGCGGATCAAAGCCAAGTCGGCATCCATGGGCGGATCGCGCTTCGGCATGGGGGTAGCCCGGTACGACGTGTCTGCCATGCTTCGCCACGCTTGGTGTGCTTTGCTCGACAAGAGGATCTTCGGCGTAGTTCCGCTCTTGAGATGGCCGTATATCTCGGATTTGCAAGAAAACGGAGGAAGGGGAGTTGTTAGAAAAGCATTTACGGTTTGCAGATGGAAGTCACTCAATTAGCAAGGGTTTGGTAATGTATTGACCTTTTTGCTGGTTCGGTGCATAGGAATAGGTTGGATCTGAGCGCTGATCGGAGGAAGAGGTCTGATCCGATCGGAGGAGTACATGGTGTGTCAGACCTCGAGGCTATGCGCTGATCAGATCAATGCACTGATCAGACCTGACAGGACCTGTGCGATGCTGCTCTCTGGGTAGGGATCACGCCTCACGCCTTAAGGCCCTTGATCATCACCGAGCTCCATGTGAGGCCACCGGAAAGCTCGAACACAATAAAGGTTTGAGAATCAAAGATTAGTCCGATGATTATGTTCATCATAATTCAACTGGAGAGAGCCATCAGAAGAGGGATAGAGTGGCCCGGACACGATTACTTAACTGAGCATGATACAGTACGCAGCTTGGAGGACGTTGATCCCCAGTACCCCTTGTGCGTCGATCAGGCAGCTAGCGACAGTGGCTTGGAAACTCGCCATGAAAAGGAGTTCCGGTGGAGGTCCCTAGTTTGACAGAAGAGGCTTGGATGACTGATCTCCAACCGGAGGGAGAAATCGATCGATCGTTGACCAGTGGAAGATGGAAGCTTCGACCGAAGGGACTCTGACCGAAGGAACTCCGACCGGAGGAAGACACCTTCCAGTTAACATGGAACTCCAACCAAAGCCTCGATATCGAACGATCGGTCTCGCACGCCTCTGTTCGAACTGTGCGACCTGAGGTCCGATGCTTCCCGAGCTCTCACAGATGCCAAAGCGCCCCGCACCTTTATGGGGTCAACAGGGTGGTTCACCGGTTTCTTCAATGTTAGGCCGAAGAGAAGCGCGGACTCGCGAAGGTCAACAACTACGTCCTCCTCGGTAGATCGGCATCCTTGACGAGTTGGCAGATCAACGCTTACTCGACAGAGGAGCTCCGAGCCCAACTCGGTCGACAGGGGGATCTGTCCGATAGGGTGGCAACTCGCACCGGAGGAGCCGTCACACTCGGCGGGGACGGAGGTCGTGTCCATGAGGACCTGAGGCTCCCACCCCCTTCAAGGTTGTTGACATGTATGAGATCCACAGCGATCTGAGGCCGGAGACCCACCAAAAACGAGGCGCTCTAGAGATTCGGCTCCGATTGCGTCGGTGAGCACGCCCGGCAGATCGGCGTCTCGGCACGGCGGGTTCGGCCGCCTCAGTCGGCCTCTGCCGGAGGACGGCGAAAGGATCCGACGACCGAAGCGTGGCTCGTGGTATCGGATCTGGGCGGCGCATGGTTGGAGGAGGTCGAGCGGCCTTCGGTTATGGGGTGGACGGGGCCGCCAGCTCGAGATCCGAGGTTTCTCGATCCGATGCTGTCGTATTCCTCGGCGATCTTGGAGCGGAATTTCGATCCCGAAGGCTGAAAAATCCAACCTTCCCAATGTCACCATCAGGCTTGGTGAGGTTGTCGACGAGATTGCGCATGCGAGCCCGAACGGCCCGAAGGCTAGATCGGACTTCCGCTCCTCCACAGGGGCACGGCTCTTACTCCTCGGCAGCGGGATTAGTGGTCAGCTCACCGCCATCGCCTGGAGATCTGACTTCGCCGCCTCCGGTACCTGGGTCGTGAACCCCGCCGGTGGTGACAGCAGATTCGGCAGAGGTGAGGGAGTCCTTGCGCCCGGTTTTGATCTAGTAGAAGGGACCGTCGAGCATGAGGAGGAGGTTGCCGGCGGCGGCATGAGTGTCGGAGCAGGAGACGATGCCCGGGCGTTGGATCTTGAGCTTGGCCTTGGCGCAGACCACGGCGTCGAAGGTGTCGCCGGGGAGAGGGGTAGGTGTCTCCTTGTCTGAATCTGATTTTGGGGTGGATCAGCCTTGTCCTGGTTGAATTAGAAAGATGGCAGAGCCGGATTGATGAAGGGAGGTTGGATCTAAAATGATCGGCATCACCCTCGGATCGCGGAAGTTGACGGTATTTGATTAGCGGAACGAATCATTGTCGACGTGGTTTATGACATGGGTATCGACTCGCTCCCACAGACGGCGCCAGATGTTTCAGAGTGTTTTCTCACTACAAAAGCGTTGACCGTGGACAACCCGGTCAACGTGGTCAAGGGGCCCGATTGGGTCCCTCGGGTGTGTCGAGTTGGTGCAGACGAGGCGCGAGTCGGAACTGCAGACGACGTGGAGCGCGTCGGCTGGGCCGAATCGGGGTCCTCGGTCGTAGATAGGGCGGGGGGAAGCCTCGGCCCGGGTTGAGACGCTCGGCCTCGGTCGGACGTGCTCGGCCTCGGCGGTCGGACGACGAGGGGTAGCCTCGATCGTCCAGCTGGTTGCGTGGTCGGCGAGGGGCGGAGGGGAAGCCTCGGCCCGTGGATCAGATGTCCTCCTGCGTAGACGGGAACGCTCGTCAGGGGGCCGGACCTTGGTTCCGGGCAAATCCCCTCCGATGCCTAAGTCAGAACGGATCTGTGTAGGAGCTCGGCTTGAGGATTCGGGTATCGGTCTCTCCGCGAGCCATACTCGAACCCACCGAGCTCCTACACAGATCCGTTCTGACTTAGGCATCGGAGGGGATTTGGCCGGAACCAAGGTCCGGCCCCCTGACGAGCGTTCCCGTCTACGCAGGAGGACATCTGATCCACGGGCCGAGGCTTCCCCTCCGCCCCTCGCCGACCACGCAACCAGCTGGACGATCGAGGCTACCCCTCGTCGTCCGACCGCCGAGGCCGAGCACGTCCGACCGAGGCCGAGCGTCTCAACCCGGGCCGAGGCTTCCCCCCGCCCTATCTACGACCGAGGACCCCGATTCGGCCCAGCCGACGCGCTCCACGTCGTCTGCAGTTCCGACTCGCGCCTCGTCTGCACCGACTCGACACACCCGAGGGACCCAAGCGGGCCCCTTGACCACGTTGACCGGGTTGTCCACGGTCAACGCTTTTGTAGTGAGAAAACACTCTGAAACACTCTCCAATATCAACATTCTTAGTGAATTTAGTGCATGGAAAACAATTCTACGTTTTCATAGAAAGAATTCTATTTAATCAAATATAATCGTCGAGCGACGAAAACAACATCAGAGACAAAAATATAATGTGCACACTGAAATAAATGGCAACATGATGTGTATATATATATAAATATAACATGATACATCCAAAAGTATACATCCGCCAATACAAATATAAACGATCATCAGATCAGAGCACATCATACAACATATGTCTCAACAGACATCAAAATGATCATACATCAAAAAGTATCATCAAAACATCCAAAAATACATCAAAATACATCACCACCCAACTATCCTACCCCACTCTCTCACAACAAATATATCATCCAAGTGCACATGGGAGAGTCCTCCAACGCAAGCTCAGGAGGCGGAGGCAGGGTACTAGAGGGGGGGTGAGAGTGCTTTTGTTGAAGGTAGAGGTCGGGTGAGTTCTTTCTGTCTTTTCTTGCTTAAGCCTTTTATCTTCCTTTACACAGTATGAGATGGCTCATCCAGAGACCAAGTCTCATCCTTTAGATTGTAGCTCATCTAAAACTGGTTAAACTGTGATGGAATAGATATCAAAACAAAATGCACTAGCAGATCCTCAGAGAGGTCTAGCTCAAGTGCTTTCAACCTTGAAGCAATATTAGACATCTTCAATATGTGCTCCCTGATGTTTCCTTTACCTCCATATTTCATTGAAGTTAGGTTTGTCAAGAGTGTACTAATCTCACTCTTTTCATTCTTGATAAACTTCTTTTCAAGCTCAATAAGAAACCATTTAGCTGTGTAAATTTTCTCTGAAATAGAGCCCCTAAGATATTTTGGAATGGCATTCTTCACAAGCATTAGGCACATGCGATTTGATCTCTTCCACTCTTCCATCTCCCTCTTTTCATCAGAGGTACTCTCATCAGTGAGTGGTGGAGGACTATGAGTCCTTAATGCCAGATCAAGACCCATGACTCTGAGGATTATCAAAAGGTTCTCCTCCCATGCCGTAAAGTTAGTACCATTAAGTACTGGAATAGATTTGAGGTTGGCAGAAAATTTTTCAAGAATAATAGCTAAAAAGAGAACAAGAAAACAATTGTAATATGTTCATATGAGTATTAAACAAATCAACACCAAATTCAAATTAATGCTATTTTTCCATCTCAAGACATCCTCCACTAGCCCAACATTTATCTTTCGATAATCTATTGACTAGTCATTGACATCTTGTTGTAGCAATCAGACAATGACAATAATAACATGCCAAAAATAAAACTTCCTTTGGGCCGAATTAAATTTGCATGCATTGGTCTCACTAATCGTCACCTTGTCTATTGCCACAGGTGCACATAAAATGATATAGAACACTAATCTTCCTTTGGGCCAATTTAGCATTCTTATGAAATCATGGGCACATAAAATTCCTTTGATATTTAAGAAATGAAATAACGCAAACAAGAGAGCCCACTTTGGTGAGATGATGATTGCACGAAGTCATTTAAAAATATATACCTTTGCAAAATTTGAATCTATGTCGCATTTTAATACATGAATTTAAACTTTAAGTGGAAATATTCAAGTCCACTTTTATTCAAAATAAAATTTAAGGCAACCAAAATTTTCATACAAAAGTATGTATTCAACTTGTTATATTTCAAGATTAAAACTAATCTTCACAAGAAAACCCACTTTGGTGAGTTGATGATCCAATCAATCTATTCAAAATAAATAATTCATTGTGCCAAAAATTTGAAATTGAAATCAAATTGAATTTAACACAAAAATGATTACACTAAGTGGTAATATATATAAGGACGTTTTATTCCACATTTCAAATCATTTATATTGAGTTAAATAAAATCCATAATTTCAACACAAATTTTCTTCTTCAAAATGGGGTATATAGGTAAACTAATGTGTATATGAACATACATATAAAGTTATATATATTTATATACACCCTATCACATTTTATATAAAACTTTAAAATGTGTGAAAATTCCGTACGGCCATTTACTTGATGGTTAGTGAACAAAATTCCTTAAGGCCTTTTAAAAAATTAATTTTGAGCAGAAATATACGTTATAAACTTTTATTTCCTCCCGAAGAAAACGCTTGAATTTTGTGTTATATTTTAAATTCATATTTAGGCAAACTGAATTTTCATACTAAGGTATGAAGTCAACTTGTTATATATCGAAATATATATATGTATTTATGCCATAAAATTAGAATTTAATTTATTTTACCAAATTAACACAAAATTTATCCTTGAGGAGAAATATACATTAAAGCGTCTTCTTTCCTCCTTCAATCCATTTTAAATTCAACATTAGGCAAACAATCATACAACGTATGTTTACAACTTGTACATTCCGAAATAATAATAATCTCTACATTAGAGCCCATTTTTGATGGGGTTTTGTAGATCTAAAAATTATTTCGAAACATATAACCAAATGTGCTCAAAAATTGAATTTAAATGAAACTGAACTTAAATGTAAATATATTTGAAAACCTTTTATTTACTCCGTCGATCCATTTAAAATTCATTCAGTCAACTAATCATAAAACGTATGTATTTAACTATTTACATTCCGAAATAATAATAATTTAACATTAGAGCCCACTTTGGTGGGATTTCAAGAAAATTAGAATCATTTCGAAACGTTTAAATAAAGCAAAGAATACTTAAAGAATTAAAATGGAATGAATATAATTTAACACACAAATTGGGCTTAAAGGAAATATATATATACACATAACCATTTATTTCCTCATTTAAAGAATTTAAATTTAAAATTTTAGGCACTAAATTTACATACAAAGTATGTCCGTAGCTTTTTATATATCGAAATAAAAGTAATCGCCACAATAGAGCCCACTTTGGTGGGGTTTTGATTTAAGTACAATTAATTCGAAATATATATAATGTAGCATGCCTAAAAGTGAATTTAAATAAATCAAACTATTTTAACACAAAATTACACCTCAATGGAAATATATATGTATTAAAAAGCCTCATTATTTTCTTGGCAATATTTGTGTTAATATTCTTAAGAAACAAGCCCAAAATAATGTTCATATAGCCAAAATATTTGCCAAACAAGGAGGCCCAAAACTGGTGCAAATAGCCAAAACCGGCCCAAAAAATACCAGCCCAATAGTGTATTAAAATTTTTTTTGAAAAAACTGTTGTTTTGGTCCTAAGTCTGGCCCAAGGCATGTTTGGGTTTGAAAACCCTAGCAGGTGGCTTCCTTGGGGGGCGGCTGCCGTCGCCCCCTCTCATACGGTGCCAGCCGGGGTGGTCGGTGCCGCTGTCTTCCAACAGGGGCGGCAGGGCGCCGCCCCCTTTCATGCTATTCCCCGCGAGGGGGTGGCGGCTCCGTCGCCTCCGTTTTCTGATCCACTGACGGGGGGAAGCCCCTGGCCTCTGGGTTCCAAATGGGGGCGACAGGGCACCGCCCCCTCCCCGATGGCCGAATGGGGGTGATGGGAGCCGCCCCCCCTCTGCGGTCCGCAGCAGGCCCCCGAACTGGGGGTCCGCTCTTTCGACGGAAGGGGCGGTAGGGCGCCGCCCCTCTGATGGCCGACTGGGCCTCTGGTCCGGTTTCTGACAGAGGGGCGGCTGGAAGTCGCCCCTCTCTCTCTCTGTTGTCCGACAGGGGCAGCAAGGCTGCCCCGTTCTTTCTGCGTCGGCGTCGGCACTCCTGACGAGGGCGACAGAGCCGCCTCCTCTTTTGCCGTGTCGGGCAGCGGCCGACGGGCCGCCCCCGATCTAGGGTTCGTATTTTTTTTAAAACAGGAAAAATCAATCAAAAAACCCATCAAACTTACAGATCTGAATTCATATAGAGTAAAAACAAATTTTTATCAGAGCTGAATTCAAGAGCAAGCAAATCCAAGTATGGCGGCTCTGATACCACTTGAAAGAACTAAAGATCTAAATTAATCATTACGCAAGACCATGCAAATAATAATCTAGATATACCACATGTTGAATCTTAAAACGTTACCTTCTCTGTTTAGCGGAAGCATACCTGAGTCCATCGCTAATAGCCTGAAAGAGATCCTGACGATAACGAAGCGGATGATCTTACAGAACAGCACAAATCCACTTGGAAAATCCTTTGGCTTTCTACTGATTTCTCTCCTAGCGATGGGGCGTAAAAAAGACGGCTAACTTGTTCGTGTGCTCCAGGGATCATGACCGCATATATATAGGGGCT